>JADDOH010008097.1:0-23522 GCA_016648135.1 Agrypnia vestita | reverse complement strand
TTATTCGCTTTAATACGGCTTTTATACGCATTTGTACGCATTTAAACGATTTTACGGGCATTTATATGCTTTTATACGCACTTGTACGCAATCATAAGAAATTATACGCATTTATACGCATTTATAAGCTTTTATACTGCATTTCAACGCATTTATTCGCAATAATACGCATTTATACGGCATTTGTAAGCATTTATACGCATTTATACGTTTTTTTCGCATTTACATGTATTTGATCGCTTTTGTACGCTTTTACACGGCATTTATTCGCATTTAAACTATTTGACGCGCAATTTTACGCTTTTTTACGCATTTTTACGCAAATATACGCATTTATACCCTTTTATTCTCATCATTATTTATTTATTCGCATTGATACGTTCTTACACGGCATTTATACGTATATGTACGCAATTATACGCTTTTTTACGCCTTTTTAATCTTTTCTACGGCATTTTTACGCATTTATGCGCATATACACGCATTTATACGCTTTTATACGGCATTTATTCACATTTATAGGCATTTGTAGGTACGCAATAATAATTTTTAAACTTATTTATATGCATTTTTACGCATTAGTACACATTTATACGGTTTTACACGCATTTATACGCTTTAACACGCATTAATTCGCTTTAATACGGCATTTATACGCATTTGTACGCATTTAAACGAGTTTACGGGCATTTATATGCTTTTATACGCACTTGTACGCAATCATAAGAAATTATACGCATTTATACGTATTTATAAGCTTTATACTGCATTTCTACTAATTTTTCGCATTTGTACGCAATAATACGCATTTATACGGCATTTGTAAGCATTTATACGCATTTATACGTATTTGTTCGCATTTATATGTACTTGATCGCTTTTGTACGCTTTTACATGGCATTTATTCGCAAATGTACGCATTTTAACGATTTAACGTACATTTATACGCTTTTATACGCATTTTTACGCAATTATGCGCATTTACACGCTTTTATTCTCATTTATGTTCATTTATTCGTGTTCATACGTTCTTACACGGCATTTATATGCATATGTACGCAATGATACGATTTTTTACTCCTTTATAATCTTTTCTACGGCATTTTTACGCATTTTTGCGCATATATACGCAATTATACGCTTTTATATGGCATTTATACACATTTATAGGCATTTGTACGCAATTATACGCTTTTAAACGCATTTGTACGCATTTTTACGCATTAATACGCATTTATACGCTTTAACACGCATTTATTCGCTTTAATACGGCATTTATACGCATCTAATTCATATTCATCGTCATCATTTTCATATTCATCGTCCTCATATTCATATTCCTCGTCATCATATTCATGTTCATCGTCATATAATTCATATTTATCCCCATCATATTTATATTCATCGTCATCGTATTCATATTCATCGTCATCATATTCATATTTTTCGTCATCATTTTGTTATTCACCTTCATAATATTCATATTCATCGTCATCTTGTTCATATTCATCGTCATCATATTCATATTTATCGTCAACATATTCATATTCATCGTCATCATATTCATATTCATCGTCATCTCATTCATATTCATCGTCATCAAATTCATATTCATCGTCATCTTATTCATATTCATCGTCATCTACTTCATACTCATAGTCATCTTATTCATATTCACCGTTATCTAATTCATGTTCATCGTCATCTTATTCTTATTCATGGTTATCATATTCATATTCATCGTCATCATATTCATATTCATCGTCATTATATGCATATTCATCATCATCATATTCATATTCATCGTTATCTTATTCATGTTCATCGTCATTATATTCATATTCATCGTCATCTTATTCATATTCATCGTCATCTTATTCATATTCATCGTCATGATATTCATATTCTTCATCATCATATTCATATTCATCGTCATCAAATTCATATTCATCGTCATCATATTCATATTCATCATCATCATATTCATATTCAGCGTTATCATATTGTTATTCATCGTCATCATATTAATATTTATCGCCATCTAATTCGTATTCAACGACATCTTATTCATATTCATCGTAATTATATTCATATTCTCCGTCATCATATTGTTATTCATGGTTACCATATTCATATTAATCATCAAAATATTCATATTCATTGTCATCATATTGAAATTCATCGTCATCATATTCATATTCATCGTCATCTAATTCATATTCATCGTCATCATAATCATATTATTCTTCATCATATTCAATTGCATCGTCATCACTTTCATATTCATCGTCATCATATTCATATTCATCGTCATCATATTCACATTCATCTTCATCATATACATATTCATCGATACCTAATTCATATTCATAGTCATCATATTCATATTCATCGTCATCATATTCATATTCATCGTCATGATATGCATATTCATCATCATCATATTCATATTCATCGTCATCATAAGATGATGACGATGAATATGAATATGATGATGAATAATATGAATATGAATCTTATTTATCAACATCTTATTCTTATTCATGGTTATCATATTCATAATCATCGTCATCATATTCATATTCATCGTTATAATATTCATATTCATAATCATCTACTCCATATTCATCATCATGATGATCAATATGAAAATGATAACGGTGAATATGCATATGATGACGATAAATATGAATATGATGACAATGAAAATTAATGTGATGACGATTAATATGAATATGATGACGATGAATATGAATATGATGACGATGAATATGAATATGATGAGGATAAATATCAATTATATGACGATGAACATGAATAAGATAACGAGGAATATGAATATGAGGACGATTTATGTGAAAATGATGACGATGAATATGAATTAGATGACGATGTATATGAATATGATGATGATCAATGTGAATGTGATGACTTTGAATATGAATATGATGATGATGAAAATGAATGTGATGACGACGAATATGAATATGATGAAGATGAATAAGAAAATGATGACGATGAATATGAATATGATGACGATGAACATGAATAAGATGACGATGAATATGAATATGATGATGATGAATATGCATATCATGACGATGAATATGAATATGATGACGATGAATATGAATATGATGACTATGAATATGAATTAGATGTCGATGAATATGCATATGATGAAGATGAATGTGAATATGATGACGATGAATATGAATATGATGACGATGAAAATGAAAGTGATGACGATGCATTTGAATATGATGAAGAATAATATGACTATGATGACGATGAATATGAATTTGATGACGATGAATATGAATATGATGACGATGAATATGATGACGATATATTTATTATCTTATTAGAAAATGATGATGATGAATATGAATTAGATGACGATGAATATGAATAAGATTACTATGAATATTCTCACTATCTACATGCGCCTAGACTAACTGCTGCAATGCGATAAAAAAATTCAACATTTTTCTCGGTCCTAGTGAGAAAATTTTCGTTATGTGTTCCTTACACACTTGAAGATTGTGACAAAACGCGATGAAATTTAAACGTCATTTTCATTGTCTCCAAGCGCCTAAGCAAGCTGCTGGCAATTCGATAAAAAAATTCAACATTTTTTGCGGTCCTAGTAAGAAAATTTTCGGTCCAAATCAGAAAGTTTGCGTTATGTGTTTCTCACATACTTGAAGATTTTGACCTAACGCAATGAAATTTTAACGTAATTTTCACTGTCTGCATATGCCTAGGCATATTGCCTGCTGGCAATACGATAAAAAATTCAATATTTTTTGCGGTCCTAGTAAGAAAATTTTCGGTCCAAATGAGAAAGTTTGCGTTATGTGTTTCTGATATACTTGAAGATTTTAACCTAACGCAATGAAATTTTATTGTCATTTTCACCATCTGCATGCGCCTAGACTAACTGCTGGCAATGCGATAAAAAAATTCAACATTTTTTGCGGTCCTACAGAGAAAATTTTCGTTATGTGTTTCTCACACACTTGAAGGTTGTGACTAAACGCAATGAAATTTTAACGTAATTTTCACTGTCTGCATACGCCTAGGCTATCTGCTGGCAATGCGATAAAAAATTCAACATTTTTGCGTTCATAGTAAGAAAATTTGCGGTCCTAGTAAGAAAATTTTCGGTCCAAGTGAGAAAGTTTGCGTTATGAGTTTCTCACATACTTGAAGATTTTGACCTAACGCAATGAAATTTTAACGTAATTTTCACTGTCTGCATACGCCTAGGCTATCTGCTGGCAATGCGATAAAAAATTCTACATTTTTGTGTTCATAGTAAGAAAATTTGCGGTCCTAGTAAGAAAATTTTCGGTCCAAGTGAGAAAGTTTGCGTTATGTGAGAAATCACATACTTGAAGATTTTGACCTAGCGCAATGAAATTTTAAAGTAATTTTCACTGTCTGCATGCGCCAAGGCTAACTGCTGGCAATGCGATAAAATAATTCAACATTTTTTGCGGTCCTACAGAGAAAATTTTCGTTATGTGTTTCTCACACACTTGAAGATTGTGACCAAACGCGATGAAATTTAAATGTCATTTTCACTGTCTCCAAGCGCCTAGGCTAACTGCTGGCAATGCGATAATTCAACATTTTTTGCGGTCCTAGTGAGAAAGTTTGCGTTATGTGTTTCTCACATACTTGAAGATTTTGACCTAGCGCAATGAAATTTTAAAGTAATTTTCACTGTCTGCATGCGCCAAGGCTAACTGCTGGCAATGCGATAAAATAATTCAACATTTTTTGCGGTCCTAGTGAGAAAGTTTGCGTTATGTGTTTCTCACATACTTGAAGATTGTGACCAAACGCGATGAAATTTAAATGTCATTTTCACTGTCTCCAAGCGCCTAGGCTAACTGCTGGCAATGCGAGAAAAAAAATCAACATTTTTTTCGGTCCTAGTGAGAAAGTTTACGTTATGTGTTTCTCACATACTTGAAGATTTTGACCTAACGCAATGAAAATTTAACGTAATTTTCACTCTCTGCATACGCCTAGGCTAACTGCTGGCAACGCGATAAAAAAAATTAACATTTTTTGCGGTTCTAGTAAGTCGGGCGCTCGGTGAAGTGGCTGGGTGTTTGATATCTCGGTTTCCTTTCTCGCTCACTTCAAGGCGATTTCGGATCGGGCGAGGGATTTCTTCGCCTCTGTGAAACGATTAAGTGTCTCGGATTGCGGAATCCGGTCCCCAGCTATGCGCCTAGTGTACAAGGCGACATACGTGGCTCAAATCACGTATGCCGCTGAAGTATGGGTACATAGATTGGGGACTGCGGCGGTTGCAGGTGCGTTGAACAGAGGTCAGCGGGTACCTCTTCTTGCGCTGACGGGGGCCTATCGAACTGTGTCCGGTGCCGCCCTCCCAGTGCTGGCGGGGATGCTTCCTGCGGACATTGAGGTGAGGGAATCATCCGCCTGAAAAAGACTGAGACGGGGCCTGGAGGTCTGCTACTTTGGCAGGAACATCAGGCTTTAGGGCACAGAGCAGTTAGAGGCATTGGGTTTGAGACTGAGAGAAATTTCATATGAGATTTGGCAAGAAAGATGGGACACGGCCACAACCGGCAGATGGACATACTCCTTCTTCCCGAGAGTGGCCGTAAAGGATGAGGGCAGAGGATATTTTCCGACGCTGGACCATTATACGGTGCAGTTGCTATCGGGTCACGGAGATTTCAAGTCGAAGCTTTTTGATCTTGCACTCTCTGCTGACCCGTGGTGTGTATGCGGCCGTATGATCCAGACACCGGAACATATCTCCTGGGAATGTGTTGTTCTGAATGATGCGAGAGAGGGTATGTTAGATGGTCTGATTGAGAATGGTCTAATTGTGACAGGATGCTGGCCAGCGAACGACGTCCTGGTCAGTAGCGAAAGGAATTTCGGATGCTTTCGTAGCTTTACCAAGGTGTGGGTCTCCCGATGGGAGATCTTGCGGGACTAATATGATATGTCTGGAGGCCAGGTCTGGACAACTTGACAAGTTGACAGTAGTATTTTAATCTATCGTTGTTCGAGCCGTATAAATGCAACATAAGTACTTAATTGAAAACTTCACGCGGCGGAATCGAAGGCAGATCAGCTAACCCATGATGTCAAAGGTCATCACTTATTTTGTTTATAGAGGGTCACTGATTCCTCTCGCTAATTCCTCTTTTACCAATTAAATAATTTTACTATCTTACCAAAAAAAATGTTTTCATAATCTTTCATTATTTAAGAGAGCAATGTCTAGTGCAACGTTTTTTACCATTTCATTACATATTTTTTCTAACTAGCAATTATTATTCATTTAAATTTATACACATATGCATGATAAAACTTAGTTTAGTGAGTGCATATTAATACATTTATCTAATTCTCATATAAACCCCTCTCTCTGTTTATTTATTTATTTCTAAATACATATACAGAACGCACATGTGAATTATAAATAATTATACATGTTCTCATTCTGCTTCGAAAAACCCCTAATATGAACATTTTCAGCATAGCGGTAGCTTTTCCAGGAGGCACAACCATAACAATCTGTCAACACGTTGACGCCGTCTTAGGTAATTATCAGGAATACGCTCCGAATGAATTCAGCATTATCAGAAAGATATGATGGATTTGTTTAATATAGTATATATATATATATATATATATCTAGATATATATTATATTAGGAGAGATATATTATATATATATATATTGAGATGTAACCGAATACGAGTGCTCTCAACAGCCCTAAATTTGGCAAATAAAAATAGCTTCTTTCGATTTGCGCGGTTGGCGGCGCGCGCGCAGGACTACCAGTTGTTTTTTCCTTGAGGCGCCATTGGAATAGAAAATCTAGAGGTGACAGCCCGCGAGGTCACTGCTCCAGATACGGGCCCAAGGGGTTCGCGAAATGGCGACCTTGGTAAGTTTTTATCGAGATTCAAGGTGATGCGATACAGCAATAATCGTCCGTGGTCTTTGTATTTTGTTCGGTTATCTAATATAAATCTTTTTAGGGCCCGTAGAAGCGTCCTTTTATCTGCCCGCGTGACGGCCTGAGCAGGCCGTATGCGTGCTGGTATCGATGCCTAAGATGAAGCGGCGTCTTGGGGCGCGTCGGCGGACCACAGGGTTGCCGGGATGCTGCCAGTCCAACGCCGCTGAGAACGCCATTGGGACCCGTTAGCCACGTTTGAGCATCGCCGAGGGAGAGGATCCAGGCAGATGGGGTCGCCATCGCTGCCGGACCCCATCCTGTTGACTACCACATCGCAAAAAGGGGGTACATAATTAATCGCGTGTCGTGACCTGCGCCATATGTTATCATGCTGTGCTGCATCCCGGACGAACTTCAATATTAATAACCCAGAATAAAATCAGTGTCTGTTTGTAAATTGTGCGTCGCCTTTCAGGCGAAGACTATATTTTGTTTTAAGATCCCGCCTGGCGCTGGCGTTACCAGGGTCGTTCGCCAGAGCTAGTTATTTTCTTTCTTAACCCATTTATTATGTTTTTTTTCCCTTGTATGAAATGATTTCATAAGTTTTTATTTATAATTCAATTCCTACACGGCTCGTCGGCCGCGATGCCTAGGGGCGCGCGCCTCTCATTTTATATTAAATTTTATAATAAATTTGTAATAGTTTATACTTTTATTAAGTCAAGGTCATGAATTATAATGTTGTTCTTTCATAGATGACCGTCTTTGATTTTTGTAATTCCTTCCGGAGTGGTCAGGTATCTACACTTACACTACACACACACACACGCACACACACCGACACACGCTCCAGCAATGACCAGCACCTGGAACTCAATGAGAAGCACGCACCATGCCTGAGAAGTCTCGTGACCGTCTGAATTAGCTGGTGGATGCACGGCAAGTATGGGTGGACTGGCGCTCTATCCGCCAGTGCCGTAGCAATATATATTTATATATTGTGACGTAACAACCTTTATTCGTCACACCTCTTCGCGAAACCTCTAAAGAAATGAATTTATCGATCCCCGCACCAACTATCTGCACCAAAATTTGATTTCTAACCGCGTAGGTACCGCAAATACTATGGAAAAAAATAATGTCTTTGGTCTACTGCAGATAGTTTCACAGCGGTCGCGAACGGCGGGGACGATATTACAAAATGGCGCATTCGGAATCTGACACTTCAGCACGCGAGATGTGAACCTTTCTGTGAACCCTCGTGTTAATAGAGGGTTTTTCCACGGGAGCGCTTCGCGCCATGGCCAGGTGACGCAGCATGGAGTGAAAGGTGAATCCATTGCAACGCCTGGGGGGCAGCTGCAGAGGTGATGTTCCGGTAATCATCTGCATCGGCAGCCCAAAGCCTCGGGGCGGGGTTGTTCTCTGGACCCATAAGGGAGCAATCCTCCTTCAGATGCGAGGCCAGCAAAATAAAGACCACGACTTGCCTGGTATTCAAATTCTCTCTAATAATCAATTTCACATCACGCCTGGAGCGAGCTGCGTGTTATCTGACTCCGTAAATACAAGAACATGTGCATCAGGTCGAGCCGTTTTAGAAAAAAGGAACATTGCTAAGCACGTGCGGAAGCGGTGTTTGTGCCAGACTATTGTAGCTTCATTGTTTTAAATGTGATATAGTAATTTTGCCCAGATGTTCATTAATCTGCAGAATGTGATTACCACGCACCGACACCTGCGCTGCGTCACCGCTAGTAGTATAAAAATATTTAGTTCCACTGTCTTTTCCATCCTTGTATGACGCGGCCGCTAGCGCTGATGTCAAGGCGTGGTAAATCAAATCTTCACCTCAATTTATTGTAAAAAAAGGGTTTCAATGTGCAAAATTCCCAAAAATACTTCATAAAAAAATTGTCACCTTCTGTGGCATTATTAATTTCTGTTTAAAATTCATTTGAATAAATTCCCCTTCATCTAAATAATGTTTCGTTGTATTACCCTAGTCATTGAACTGTTGCAACTTAAAATAAGTTAAAGTGAGAGACAGCTGAAGTGCAGCGTACACGACACCGGAAGTACCCTGAGTTTAAATTGTAGAAGTAAGGTGAGTCCGATTCTTCTCCGACTGAGCAAAACTGGTGGCGACGAGGAGTTCTGTTGGGAGCAACAGAACTTCACGTCGTTGAAAGAGAGGCAGAAGAGAGAGAGAGAGAGAGAAGATAGAGAGAGAGAAGATATAAAGATAAGAGAATGAGAGAATAGAGAGAGAGAGATATAGAGTAATAAATATTAATATTATATATAATATATATATATATATATATAATATTATATATATATATTGGTACATAGCGGCGTGGTATTGGCTTGGTGAGTGGCATTTCTCACATATTCACGCACACAGATGTGTCCCACCAGCTAGTTCATCGGTATAACACAAGTCTCAGGTTGAGCTCTTGTCAAAATTCGGGTCAAAATAAAATATAATATAACAATGATTCTAAGCTAAAAAGATTTTAAAAATTAAAACGTAAAATTTTGCATTGTGGTATCAGTAAAATGATTCTCAATCAGAAAGCATTTAAAATTAAAACATGAAATTTTGCATGGTGGTACCATTAAAATGATTATAAATTAAAAAGAATTTAAAATTACAACATGAAATTTTGCATGGTGGTATCATTAAAATGATTCTGAATTTAAAAAATGCAAAATTAGAACATAAATTCATGGTGCCGCACGTTTGCAGATGTTACATATGGGTGATCACGTGATGATTCTATCTTCTGGGTGGAGTTCCTATATATAATCGGCGCGTATCCATGTCGCTGCTGAATCTACATGGCGTCAGGATTCGAAGATGTGCGATCATGTATTCCTCATCCGACAGCCCAGATTACAGGAAGTCCTTGCGATCATAATGTTAACATCTACTAAACGCCTCTCCCATCCATGCCATGAAAAAGTTCCGAAAGTGGTTAGCAGGTATAGCTGGCCGCTGGGCAGCACAGGGTCGTTATTTATATTGATAATATTAGATAATGGGCCATCCATACATGGCATCGCATGGCAAACATTGTATATATTGGCCTAACAGGGCAGGCCCCTATAAGAAAAGAGACATATAAATTAGTACAGTATAAATAACTCACACATACTGGATCGTGAAGTGGGGTATCGGAGTCGTGCTCACCAAGACGGGAACAGTTGCCGAGGTCCGTCCGCCTTGGGCCCTTGTAGATTTTAAAGTGGGAACCGATGAAAGAGAGGCCAAGCACGTAGGTACGTATCTCCCACCATTTTGCTGCGCCCGGCGTGGGGGAACTTGCAACGCGCGTACAAGTTTTAAAATAAGTGGCCAGCCAGGTAGAGAGACCGGTACTTAGCTGGGGCCCGTACGTTAACCCTAGTTTTGTTGGCGAACTAAGTTCTAGATCGATTGATACCCACAAATCAATTTGTGCCGCGGCGCGTTATTAATGGCGGGATTACTTGCAACGTAACATACCCTCCTTCTCCCAATAAAACATGGTTATTGCTTGCCAAGAACCATGTTTTCACACTTAACAATCCAGTACGTTTACATATCCAAAGTTGTCGCAATAACTATGCTCCTGATTACAATAATAATTCAAAGAAGTCATAATGCCATGATTTATGACATACACCTGTCGAAGTTGTTACGCAATACTGATTTTGACCATTCCCCATCCTGAAACAGATTTGAAGAAAACATAATATTAGATCACGAAATCAATCATATATAATATAAATACATGATTCTAATACAATGATATACAGTTAAAACATACACAAATAAGAAAGATATTCCAGCGTGAAAAACTTAGCAATATTCATTATTAAATGTTGGAGCTTAGCCCTTTTTTGTGATGATAATATACATTTTTTAAAGTTCCCCTCTCGATGGAGACGCTAATATTGTGGGAGCACACTATCTGTACATATTTAGATCCTATACCCCTAAACAGCGATTCACCCCATAGAGCAAGAATTACACCTGGTGTGTCGACCAATCTGCCGAAATAACACAACCATAGGCGATTTATCCTAAGATAATTGACTGTTCCATCAGATTTCACCACGGAACAAAGAAATGTATCAGCTTAAAAGATAGCAATACTGCAACAGTGTGGTAGCACACACTAAAAAGAAAAAAAACATTACATGAATTCATTACAGAAAATCATGGAATAACTTGCGATTATATATCTCACATACACCAGTATTGGTCCCGGCCGCATCTATATATGGCTATTCATACAGCCTGCGGATGGAAGGTATATAACTTTAAGTATGAGATAAAATAACTGTGATAAGATCAGGATGTGGAAATTTTCAGTATAAATTACAAGTGTCACGTGTGACCAGATGAATGAATAGTAGATCACTCATGGACCAGCTGTATCCCCACATGTCTACCGAGATGCACGAGGTTGATGAAGAGTACAGGCGACTTACACGCAAATGCGTGGTCACTGCAATTGGAGTTAGGGTTGGATTCCCGCAGGCGGTCCCCGGGCCCGGGAGATCAGACCATGCTACGAGACGCAAACCGTAACTATATATAAGGGCTCTAGGAACCCTCCATCAATCTTCATAGATCTCGGGACCCTAAATAGAAAGACATGCTCAATCTTCCAACTCCTGATCCCAGTTCCTAAAGTGGCACTGATTATACAGTGTAAACAACTTTTTAGGGGGGTGACGATGCTTCGTCATAATCATAATTTTAATATGTCCTTGACGTGGAAATTCCCCTTGATTTTGCCGTCAAGGTCTGCAAGCGTGTAGACCGTTGACGAGAGTTTGGCTACCACCTTATTTTTAACAAATCTAGGGGCCAATTTATTTGAGAAGAACTCAGATCCCCGAGATAGACAAAAAAAAATTCTCCACACAACGTCATTTACTTGATATTCAAGTGATTTTCTCTTTGCATTATAGCGAACTGACGCCTTCTGAAAAGCATCAAATAGGTGGGATTGGACCAAATTGTAAATATAAGCAAGATCCTTTAGTTTTTCCGAATAAGCAACGGGGCTGGTTGCCTGCAGACTCATGAGATCTGCAGGTACATTCTCAAATCGCTCGTGCAGACTACCATCTACTATCTGTTCACGACCGAAAAATAAAAAAAATGGAGTATAACCAGTGGACACGTTCACGGTATTATTTATCGCCATGCAGACATAGGGTAAGTAAACATCCCACAGCCGCTGGTCGTTGTCAACCAGCGCGGCTAGTGAGGTCACGAACGTCTTATTACACCTTTCTACTAAGTTGACCTGTGGCGTGTACAGAGAGGTGAAAAAGAGTCGTGGCACTGCGTACTTATTCGCAAATGCTTTGAAATTTTTGGAAACAAATTGCACACCATTGTCTAATATGACGGAGGCAGGGGTACCATGCATAAGGATGATATCTATTCCTAAATGTTTAATTATGCTATCCGCAGTAGCTCTTCTCAGTGGGAATAACCATAAGAATTTGGTGAAGACATCAACCACAGATAGGATGTATGTGAAACCGTGATTGCTTCTGGGAAGCGGATCTACCAGGTCGACAGAGATGCTATGCATAGGTCTATCCACTAATTTCGGATTGGACATGAGACCAAGGGGTGATCCCTGATAGTGCTTATATGCTTTACATGTCTCGCACTTGCCGAAGTAATCCTCCACGGCTTTAAACATTCCGGGCCAATAGTAAAACGAACGTAGTTTGCGATAAGTCTATATATATATATCCCAACATGAGCGGAAGTCAAATTGTTATGATTCTCATGTAAGATTCGATTTCGGTCATCTGCCGGTACGACGAGTCTATAATTAACTTTCTCCCCCAACCTGTGCATTACCTTACAGCGGTGAAATAGTTTATTGTTTTTGACCCAGTAATTGTTATGCTTAGTTGGGTCTCCTACGCATTCGTTATATAATTTTAGATACCATTCGTCCTTCACTTGCTCCAAAACCGTCAATGCAGCTATCTCAATTCGCGACAGTACGTCTGGGACTACATTGAGCTTATCACTTTTGTGAATAATGGAAAACGAATATTGTAGAAGCTCGCAGGACCATCGGGCCAATCTTCCCGAGGGATTTTCTAGTGATGATAGCCACTTCAGGCTCGAATGGTCCGTAATTACTGTAAAATGGGTCAGCTCCAAATATGATCTAAAATGTCATATGGCACAGACTACAGCCAAAAGTTCCCTTTCCGTTACCCCATAATTTCGTTCTGCATCGGCAGGACTCTGTCATCGGACAGAGTCCTGGAATAATATGCGATGACTCGCTCATTTCCTTCAATCATTTGAGATAGTACCGCTTCTATACCGACAGCACTGGCGTCAGTCGACAGATAAAAACTTTCCTGGAAGTCAGGATTTGCAAGAAGGGGAGCCGAGACCAATTTCTCTTTCAATGCATCAAACGCTTCCTGGGCCAATGAAGACCAGGCAAATTGACTCACCCCTTTACGGGTTCCTGTTAGCCGGGAGAGGGGTGCCGACAGGGTGAATAAATTATCGATAAACCTCCTGTAGTAAGAAGCCAGACCAATGAAACTTCGAACATCCTTCGCACATTTTGGCACCGGAAAGTTCTTAATGGCCCGAATTTTTTCAGGGTCAGTTCTCAAGCCTTGCCCATCAACAATATATCCCAGATATTTTAACTCTTCCTTACAAAATTCCGATTTCCCCAAGTTTATTGTCAGGTTTGCTTCTATTAGTTTGCTCCACACTCGCTTCAGAAGTGCTGTGAGAGACTCAAAATCTGGCGATAGCATAATGATGTCATCTATAAACATAAACACGCTCCGGCCAAACTCTGAGCCAAAGAGCTGATCTGCTAGACGTTGCATCTGGGCGCTGGAATTTTTCATGCCAAAAGGCATGACAATAAACTCGAATAAACCGCGGTTTGGAACCACGAATGCGGTCTTTTCGCAGGAGGATTCGGCCAGGGGAATCTGCCAAAATGCACTCTTCAGGTCAATGCTCGAGATGTACCTCGCTCCATTCAGAAATAGCGAACCTTTATTGGAGGTCCTACGGTTGGTATCTCATGGCGCACCAGATGTGTTCTTCCTAGCCCACTCTTTTCGAAAGGTATTTCCTCAAATTGTTGCACAACACCTCTTAGGATGTGCGCTTGCTTATCCGTTAATGCGGATGCTGATTGCAGGGCAGAGACTGCAACTTTGTGAGGAGACAGAGCTGCATCCGTGCTCCGAAATATGATAGGCGCTAAACCAAATGTTCTCCATACATCGACTCCCAAAATAAAGTCGGGTTGCAGATGTGGAGTAACTAAAAATTTGATCATAGAAGTCTGCTCATCAATTCTAATCAGCAGCTTCATTTCACCAGCTACTGTTTGCTTAGCGCAGTCTGCTGTCTGCACTCTGGCATATGAGATATCAAGTGGATATCCCTCAGCTATAAAGTGTGATTGTAGGTTTTGGCCCATGCATGAGTGCGTTGCTCCTGTGTCTAGGAGTCCTAAAAAAAATTTGTCTCCAACTGCGAATCTTATGTAGGGTCTATTGTCATTGTCCGGTGATATAATGACCAGCGCCATGGTGCAAGTCTCAAAGAACTTCTTCACCAGGGATAGGTGCTCCTTCCATGCGGCTAGATCGCTATAATCCACATGCTTGTAGCACCTGCCACTGGTCCATCCGTGCCGATCCTTTACTAGTTTTTTTTTATCGTTGGCAGTCTACGCACCAATGACTTGCAGTCCGGACACGTGCGGACAGTGTACCCTTGCTTCCGACATTTGAAGCAAATTGGACCTTTGATAAGTTTGCAGTGATTGAAATGGTGTCCTGTGCCTTCACACTTTAGGCAGGTAATCTCCTTTCCTTCAACAACTGCGATGCGGGAAATACCTGTGGGTTTGGCATAGTGGCCCTTTCCCACTGCCCTGCTCCTGTCAGATTCCTTATCCTCGGTCAATTGCCTATTGAGGCTGACTTTGTCCACCAGCTTACTACGCACCAGCAATTCAGCCGTATTTGTGACTAATCCAGTTGCCATCATGGAGTCATACTTTGGAAGAATGTTGTGTATCGCTATATCGAAAAGCAGCTGCTCAGACCATTTGGTGGCACACCGGCCTGACAAGTTCTCTATATATATGAGATAGCTCGCCACCGACTCATTAAGTCGTTTGAATCTTGCCTGATGCCAGTATGCTCCAGTCAGAGACAGGTTCAGCGAACATATCCACTAGGTTTTCTCTGAGTTCCGTCCAGTTATTCATCTGTTTCCTTTTTGTCATATACCATAGCTTGGCATCACCTTCCACCAGGTCGATGAAGCATCTGAATAGTGTGTGATCACTAATGTTTCGGGCCTCCTTCATAACTTCAACTTCTCGTATGAAGTCTCAAACGTCAGTTTTGCCATTATAGCGTAGCTTCCAGGAAGTCAGTCCAGCATTGATATTCTGGTGGCCATTGATGTCACGAGACTCCGTGAGGTGGACTTCAGGTTCTCTTTTACTTCCAGGTCCCTCTGGTGTATTGAAGTACATGGTGGATGATCGTGGTAGGGGTCTATCCTGGCTATCCATGAAGGATGCACACAGCTGGTCGTAACTTTGCTTCGCTGCCTTTAGCACAGTTTCATTAATGCCCTTGGCAATTCCCACCAATTCTGGGTGCCCTTTCATGTCAGTAGCTACTCCTAGCTCCTGAAGTCATTCCTTTAGTCGCTCGAAGTCAACAAACACCTCCGCTGGTACGCCTTGTTGGTTGACATCATCCACAGACATTGCAATATTGAACAAATCACTCACCGTTTTGATGATACGACTAAGTGAAACAAGTTACCAGGGGCTCCGCTGCTTGTGTTACAGGGTCACCACTTTCACTAGGATGCAAGAAGACCCTCAACACGCCTTGACATACACCAATGCTGGATGATTGATTGTGGTGTTGCCTAAAACATGCAATTCGCAGGCGATTAAGTCATGGTGCCGAAATAAGGCGCAATTATGAATAACATATGGCTACTTTGCTACTACACATGCTGAGTAAAAGGATCAAATTATTTAATGCAATTTGATATTTGTGCATGCAGGATTTGCTTGTGTGACTTAACCAACCGTCAGATCTTCGTGCGAACACGAGTACATGTTTCGGGATCCGTATGCTGCGCCCTAAGCACACAAGGATGTTGCCCCTCACCCCCCGGTCACTTTGATTTACAGTCCTAAGACTATCAATAACTCCCAACACGTGCACAATACCTATCCATGTGTTAGGTTTTGCACGGTCAAGAAAAGCTCCCAGACAGAGTACACACAAAACCCCTAGAATATCAGGATCCGGGCCTGTCCAAGAAAATTTGCAGATGAAAGCATCCACAAAATCTAAAATAGTGGCCAGAGATTGAAGCATGGCAACACCACGCATGCAAATGACCCGCCCTGACATTTTAATAGGAATATGGCTGTAGGCCCCCATAGGCCGTCAGGGTCGGAATCACCAAGCACAGCACAGGATCCGTAAACATATCGCTTACGCAGCCTTAATCCGTTATACAATGGTAATCCACTTTATAAATCCGAAATTTGTTTGCAATATTTTTGGTAAAATTAACATCAGGTGGCATGTTCGCGCACACCCCTGATGCCATGACCATATGTATGTGGTCGATATGTAATGCACCGTATCAAACCGCACAATTCATATGTTAATACATAAAAATTTCTTTAATTATTGAGAAAAAAAATTTGTTTAGAAATTTTAAGAAAATTTTACAAGTGCTACTTGCATTATATTAATGCCTAATCAGTTCGGTTCAGGCCTAATCTTCGAGCATGTTTCCATAATTTTCATGGACATACAAATTACTGAAAGACACGATTACAAAATAAACTTATGTACACCGAGTCCTATAAACGCTAAAGGCTAAACATTGTGATGTTATATTTGACATAGTATTTTATTAGGATCGGCACATGATCAATGGTTGACGACAAAGTCAGCGCACGAGACTACCGCAATATAAAATAATAAATATTTTTTTATAGCTAAATAATTTCATAAAGTAAAAGGCTAAGCATGGATGTTATAGGCATCCATGATAATGATACATGAATAGAATTTCAATAAATTTTTAGGATGAGATTTAAGTTGGTCCAGAGCTGGTTGACCTAGGGATATGAATGTATTTTCCAATGGAGGTGTAAGATTGCTCAACAAAAAAAAATTAAAACTAAAAAATTTCCATCGAAAGATGTCTAAAAAATTTTTTAAAAACAAAATCTTTGCACATTACGAAGATGACAACCTAAAAATCGAAAATAACATATGTTTCCACTAAATGATGATATTAACCCAATATTAGTTTATTTTTAAAGTAAAATGTTTTCAATACACAATAATGTCAAAAGAAGATTTTTAGAAGCAATAAGATGTTGATACTGCCTGAAGATGTGAACCCACATATTGAAATTATAAAAAAATATTTTCATTAATGAAAGTGTAAAAAATTTTGACTACAAAAAAAATGTTTATACTCAATGCGGACATTCACCCCAAAATTTCAAAAAAAAATAAAAAATAATACTTTCGCTATATGAACCTAAAAAAATTTGGAAAACAGAGAAATGTTTATACCCAATGAAGATATCAACCCAAAATTTTGAAATTATATAAAAAATGCTTTGACATAATGTAAAAAAATATTTTGAAAACAGAAATTGTTTATGCTCAATGAAGGTATTAACTCAAAATTTTAAAAACATGAAAAAATATTTTCATTTATTTAAGTAAAAAATTTGAAAAATAAAAATGTTATATTAACAGAAGATGTGAACTAAAAATTTTGAAAACATAAAATAAAATTTATTGTTATCAACAAGCTGATTATCCTCTCTAGATATCAAATCTTGAAATAAATTTTCAAAACTAACATTCAAAAACTGATCTCGGTTTCCATATACACCCCTTGATAGGTATAATGAGGTGACATTAGATAAGATATAATGATCTTTAAAAAAAAAATATATTCTAAAGTTGCGACAGAAATTACATGATGTAAATGCATCTTAAGAATGACACAATACTAGTCGAATTAACAATGTTATAATTCCATCCGAGGTGTATGGACACCCTACTGGATTGTCTCATGATGTAATTGCACTACGAAATAAAAACTGTACAAAAAGAAATTTACATATTATTTCATTGTTATGAACATGATATTCTCCCAGGCTATTTAATGTAAAATGCAATGTCAACATTAGATATAATAATTGAAATACTTAATGTTTCGGACAGGAATTAGAAGTTCGAAACGATCGCCGTGGAACGGTGGCGTCATCACGAAACAATGCCAGTTTTGTATGTTTATGTAAACAGATGAAATAAAAGACTTTATGTGACACACTATTTTTTGGACTCTATGAATAATGTTTATTATTATAGATTTAAATATTGACATATACAATGTAATATTTATGGATTTTTGTCACATCTTTTATTTTTTAATAAAGAGAGTAAATCGCTTGCAAAGCGATAGACGATGCGCTTTTCGAAGCAATCAGCCGTTCGCGGCATTTTTGACTGACATATGGTCAGTATGGAAATCGAAATATTTTCCAAATATTTCTGGAATTTGACCCGCTCACGAGGCGTGATAATTTAGACTGGTATATACATTTCCGAGAACCAGCCAATTGGGTGCGCCCGGCTGGTATTCCGAAGATTAAAGTGGGGCGGCAGGCTGCAGACTGACCGTTCCCCATATCGCTTGCATCTGATTTACGGGTACCCAGCCCGTAAAATCAGAGTCTTGTCGCACAAGACCGACTGGACGTAGACTGGCGGAGGAGCATCATTACTAAAAAGTGCGTGGAGCACCGTACACACAAAATATAAATTAAACTTTACAAAATTCTTCAAAAAATAATTTTTATTAAAAACACAGGAAAAGTCAAGAAACGCATAGAAAACATAAAATGGGGAATTAAAAATAGTGGCCCTAAAATGGACCTTTTACGCTCAACATAAGCGCAATCGCTAATATCGACCCCACCGGCCGAGCGATACCGTGCCGAAAAAGATGACTTTCAGTCAAAATCGAATATTGGCCGCTACAGCAGTCCAATTAAACTAAAACTTTCTTTATTGTATTCTTCCAGTAAATATCTATACAAAAAGTATATATTTACGACTACAAATTACATCAGAAACGTAGGAGGAATTTTGTTTGATAAAATTGTTTATAACTAACATAATATTAATTATTCACTCATTAAACTATAGTCAAAAGACGCCTTATAAAATATACTTCATAATTATTACACAAAAATTCATGTATCTACTTAAGAACTATTTTTTATTGAATTTAATGTAACTAGCCGATTGCACTCGGTACATAACTTGTAATAACTCTGTTAATACTACCTTGCGGGTCCCATAGACTATGTTAGATTATCAGCAAGGTTTAGTCTTGTATAAATTAACATGATTTACGTCTCAAAAAGACGATGAAACTATTTTTACGATTTTTTATGTCGGAGCAAAGTGCTTTCTGCCGATCTCCGCAGCCAATCGTCAGACTGATTAGTACCAAAATTCACTCAGAGATGGCGCGAGCGCTGAAATCGGCAAAGCAAGCTTTGTGATTGGCTGATTGTTTTACGATGGAGTTATGGAAGGGATTTTGTAATTTGGCTATATAAACAGTTTCATAACGGCGAGCAATTCAGTACACCTGAAGGTGCTTTAAGAGCCTATCGGACCACTTTTACCAGTCTTTCATTTCTCTCTACCTACAACGACCCTGCTGACTACTTTGACTTTCTCTGGATCTTCTTTGGCCCTTTTAAGGCAACCTCTACTACACCGGCGTTTCTAGATTGGTTTTATACGACTTTGCCATCTGAAACTTTCGGTGCGTTTCTTCGAGTTTTGGGCACGTGGAACCAAACTATCTTTTGCGTGTTCCTGTCCGGAACAGCTGGTCCTTCGAGCCGGATCCTGTGCACCACTCGAGGATGTCGCGATCTGGGTCCAGATCGGGACGCGTTCCAGAAGAAGAAGAAGAACACCATCGCGACGAGTCAGTTACTTCGGAACAGGCCCGTTCCGAGGTGGACCGATACTCTACTAGGACGGAGGACACCATCCGCCAACTGAGGGCGGAGCTCCGTCAATAGCGGCAGCACTCACGGGACCTACAGCGAGAGCACGCTGAAGTCCTGATCCGTGTGTGCACCACCCAACAACTGCCACCACCTGGGAACATCGCTGCCGGAGCAGCGACACCAATCGACGAGGAAAGAGTCGGTGGCCCTGAAAAGGGCCTGTCATTCCGAAGTGCAGTCAATATCGGTGGCCCTGAAAAGGGGTCGTCACTTCGAAGTGCAGTCAACATCGGTGGCCCTGAAAAGGGCCAGTCACCTGGAAGTACAATCAACATCGGTGGCCCTGAAAAGGGGCAGTCACCTGGAAGTGCAGCCATCAATGCTGGCCCTGATAAAATTTTCGGGGCAAACACCATGACCAGACATTCTGCTCACCAAGCAGCCATAGAAAACGGCAGGCCTACTTCATCAAACCAGTCAGGACAGCACCCCCGCTGTCCAGAAGCAAGCGCGTTCACAAGAGAATGGGTGCGCAATCATCCCAACCCGCAGGAAGAAGTGGCTTCATGGATCGAAGAAGCTTTACGAAGGAACCGACACACAGAGGGCACCCGCTCCCAGACTGGCAGTGGAGAGGCGCAAGTAGCAGCAATGCTGGCAAGGCAGTCCGGAGCAAAAGAACTGCCACACTTCAGTGGAGACCCATTCGACTGGCCCACATTCCAAGCTCAGTTTGAACAATCTACTGCACTATGTGGACTATCAGCTGCAGAAAACCTGATACGCCTTCAGACTTCACTAAAGGGACGAGCGCGTGAAGCCATCGCCCCTTTACTGGTGGACCATACAACATTCCCGAAATAATGCGTACATTGCAAGAACGTTTCGGGAACACTGAAGACATCATCGATGCCATGTTGGAGAAGGTGCGGCGCCATCCCCGCATCACTGAAGACCTACCCTATGATGCCGTGATCGACTATGCTATCTCCGTCCGCAATGTAGTCGCAACAGTAAGAGGCTTCGACGCCAAATATATGACGTCACCGCAACTACTGAGCGAGATGGTCAACAAGCTACCTATGTGTGCCAAGATGATGTGGGTGTCTTCAAGGAAAGGCGGGTCCACCAACATCACCATCCAGGATCTATCCGAGTGGTTGTCGGACATGGTGGCAATGGCCTCATACGCTGGATGTCGCACCAAAAGGACGACCACACGCCGCACTGGTAACGTCCATCAGATCACCACCGGCCAGGTGGACAAGGATCCCCAGAGGGATGGAAAACGACATGAAAACTGCCCTGCATGTCACATAGCACCACATCATTTGGCCGGATGCAAGGCCTACTTAAGGAAGACGGTAGCAGATCGGTGGAACATAGTAAGAAGAATAAAGATCTGCTACAATTGTTTGAAAAAGGGCCATCGCTCCCCCGATTGTCGCAGCAAACCATGTGGGACGCACGGTTGCAGAGAACCCCACCACCACACACTACCCGAACTGGACCACCACCTCCGGCAGCACAACCAACCACGTTTCGGGAAGCCGAGACCAAAAGGGGGACCATCAAGGAGAGCACCAAACGCCAGTTCCACGAACACCTCGGCAGCCACAACCCCCACACCAACAACAAACGAAACAGTGGGACAAACCAGTGACTATCAAGGGAGGCAGTGCGTTTATCTCAAAGTGATACCAGTGGTGGTGAGTGGCCCCCGCAGGCAAATAAAAGTGCACGCGCTTCTCGATGAGGGATCGACGGTCACCCTCATCGAGCAAGAGGTGGCCACTGCCGTCGGGGCCAAGGGACCGGTCCGCAGTCTACGAATTCATGGTGCTGGTGGAATGTGCTCTTCCGACGACCGGTCCCAGTTGATAAGTGTAACCGTGCGCGGTGACGGGGCCGAATATCCGATGAGAGCGAGTACGGTCCGCAAGCTCGCTCTTCCCTCACAGTACGTAGTGAACAATAAACGCGCGCATCCTTGTGAAGATTACGCCGACATAAGTGAAGTGCGACCACAATTATTGATTGGTCAAGACCACGCTCACCTTATAGTGACAAGGAAGGTACAAGAACTGCAAGGCGGCGGCATCAGATCCCACACGGCCCTGGGGTGGGCCATACATGGCATTGTCGGAAAACAAAACCATAGTGATTACGCAACAGTATTAGCAGTTTCTAGTGCAGTTTCTCCCGTAGTCGACAATAATCTGGAGGCATTAGTGCGCGAACACTTCGCCGTCGACTCATTGGGGGTAACCGCCGCGGCCCGTGTCAATAAGGAGGATGCACGAGCTACCGCTATCATGGAAGCAACCACACGACAACTACCCACCGGTCAATGGGAGACAGGCCTCCTGTGGAAAAAGGATAGCAGAGAACTGCCAGACAGCCGCCAGTGCGCCGCCAACCGCCTGGCTGGCATAGAAAGAAAGATGGCAAAGGATGCGGCTTATGCAGAAGCATACAGAGCAAAAATGGACGAATACCTGAACAAAGGGTATGCTCACCCTCTGTCACCAGCTGAAGAAGCCAACATGAAAGGGAAATATTACCTACCACACTTTGCTGTCTTCAATGCCAATAAGCCCGGAAATATTCGTATTGTGTTTGATGCGGCGAGCAAATGTCGTGGTGTAAGCTTAAATGACACACTGATCACCGGGCCGGACCTACTAAGTTCTCTACTAGGAAGTGTATTCCGTTTTCGTGAAGGACGAGTGGCGCTGGCAGCAGACGTCAAAGAAATGTTTCTTAGAATAAAAATCCGAGAGGCGGATCAAGCAGCGCAGCTATATTTGTGGAGACAACCGAACGAACCAGAACCGACAACAGATCAAATGACGTCGATGATGTTCGGTGCAACATGCTCACCCAGCAGCGCCCAGTATGTCCGCAACCGGATAGCAGATGCCAGCGCCAACGAGTTCCCAGCCGCAGCCAAAGCAGTTCAAAATACATTCTATATGGATGATTACCTCGACGCTTTGGACACTTCCGAAGAAGCAATCACAATGATGAAACAGGTGTCCGAGGTATTGCGTCGAGGAAATATGCATCTAGTGAATTGGGCCTCCAAATCGCTGGAAGTGGTAGTGGAACAACAGAGACCAACTCTGAGAGCCGTCGCGTCGAGCCGATCACGACCTTCTGGAGACTATTACAACGACCGAGAGAGTGCTCGGGATTATGTGGGAACCCGCCTCCGATAAATTTGTTTTCAAATTTGTAAACCTACCGGAGCTGACGGAGGCGGACCACCCGACCAAACGACAGCTGCTGAGCGCCGTGATGAGTATTTTCGACCCGGTGGGTTTCCTAGCCTGCTTACTGATCCGGTCGAAGATACTTCTACAAGAACTATGGCGTTCAAAGGTCGGGTGGGATGAGAAAATACATCCCGAGCA
>JADDOH010008096.1:0-22035 GCA_016648135.1 Agrypnia vestita | reverse complement strand
CCCACCGGTGGAAGGTAAACAATTTCAGTAACAATATTTTCGTCATTGCTGAGGATGAGGTCCAGCAGGGAAGGTTCGTTATTACTTCTATATCTCATTGGCTGGTCAACAAATTGGAAATCTCGGTAAACATATTTGCGAAATCATTATCTTGGTTATTTCCAGAACCAATCTCAGCCAACGGCCAATGCAGGCGAGAGTAGTTAAAGTCACCGAGCATAATAATTAGGCCGGTCTCTGATAATTCTTTAATGTATGCTATCAGATTAAAATTATCTATTCTTAATGTATCAGGAGGTCGGTATACACCGATTAGATTAAATGAAACATCACAGATCTTGACCTGTAAGGTTACAATTTCAATGTTATCGATATTAAGAGGGTTGTTTTCCACTGTGTATTGGACAATTATTAAGCGTACTAGAAGCATGTATAGCAACTCCCCCTCCTCTTCTGCTTTTTTTTTAGACTGCTTATTATATTTTTTAATATCAACTATCCTAATTTCGAATGTCTGTATGTCCGTAACTTTCTGGAATTACAACATTGATGATGACTAGCCACTAATGAGTCCGGACGCCCGAGTGTGACATGTCAATCAGCGCACAGCTCAGGTTACATGCAAGTGTCGTTATTAATTATTATTATGTCCAAAGGTTTACGGCTAGTGACAACATAATGTATTTTAAATAATGTATGCTTGTTATCATTAATAATTTTTGAGGATAATTTCATTTTTTAATGTTTGATAACGGTATTGCTTGCCCAATGTAACTTGGCGTACGGCGAATTTGGAACTAAAACCCGCACCCGGCGGTAACCCCTCGCCCTGTCATTTAGTTCAATTTTGTATTTGGTCTGGAGCTGTGACATCTTGATTACCAATATACACTGAATTATTATGTCCAAAACATCCTAAACAGTCCGGGATGATGCAAGAAAAATTGCCAAAGTATTAAAGTTTTGCGAAGCTGAAAAAGCGAATAATGGACCGATATTACCGTCTGACAGTTTGACAGAGAGAACGGCCGCCATTACTGCATGGTTTCTTTAGTGCTGTCCGACTAAATTTCTGTATTTAATGAGACACCGGTCACTGGACATTCTGTACATTTGTATTGTGTAATAAATTTACACCCTGACAACTTCTGTTACACGACAGGGACGCCCTCCCTCGCACGCCAAGTTATAGTGGTACGTCTATATGTTGTACCGTATAAATAAATTATTGAAAAAAAAAACTCTTTTCTATGCAATTGCATTATTAACTTGTTGTGGGCCGTAAATTTTCGGAATTTTTTGTGATTTTTCTTTTTACGAAAAAACCATGAAAACATGCGTATATTAAAAAAAAACACACACACATTCATATTATTTTATCGTAAGTGTCGAAACGCAATGATTTTTTTTATCATTTAAGTAAAAAAAATAATCTTTTTTTGAATTTCCATAATGTTGCCAGCGCAACATTTTCTGAAAAAAAAAAATATTTTTTTTATTTGTTTATTAGAGACAACACTACTATTAATAATAATAATCTTCTTCTGTGTGATATATTTTGTTGCACGGCACGGCACACGACGGGACATCGCACTCATAACACATAAATATGATACACTTTCACACACACACATATTTCAAATAAACGCAACACAATTGCGTGTATTTTTGTTAATAAATCACTATTAGTATTCAATTGAATCATAAACCAACAAAAACTGACAAATATCGCAAAACATATCGTATATATTTGTATATACTTGTACAAATAAATCGAAAATCGAAAAAAATAAATCGTATTTCCCGCGCACATTGCGCGTGACCTTGACGATGGAATATTTGAATTTCGATTGCACAACACGCGATCGGGGCGACATCTACAACTTCTCTATACGATTTTGACGGCAGAAAAACTTCCGTTTTGATTTTTGATTTAAAATATAATCGGTGATGTTTTTGAGTTGAAAATGGAACGACAGGTCACAACAGGATTTCTCTATTGGGAAAAAATTACGTTTTTCAAATTCGATACGCGGCCGTCGATAAATAAATTATTTTGTGCCTGTCGGATATGTGCGTCGGCGGCCCAGGGGGGGTTAAAAATTAAAGTATAAAATTGCTTTGTATTGTATTGAAATGTTATTTTGATATTTAATTTTAAGTATTGTATATACCAGTATAGAGAGGCACTGTCATTTAAATTAATTTCTTTTTATCGAGAGAAAATAATCCTGACCTTTTTATTTTTGGGTTCATCTTCATCTCCACAGGGTATAATTAATTTCAATTCATCAGCTGTAAGTTTCTCTTCCTTGACGTCTCCGACGACTTCAAAGTCGGGCTTTTCAGTTTTCGCCTTTTTTATGTCTGAGATTTTCTTGGCTCTCGACAGCACCAATGACTTCTTACCTTTTGGTTTATTTGTCTTTAAAATCTTAGCTAATGAATCAGCCCATCCACTATTGATATTCTGGTCATCATCCTCACTTCCATCTTTGCTCCCCGATGAATTATCTTCGGATTTATCATTTTCAGATGAGTCTGAATCTTCATCACTGTTTAATTCATTTTCTTCTACTTCTATAGATGAGTCACTGTCATCTGTTTCAACATCTGAAAAAATAGACATCAAATGGGGATGGAAAATTTATAATTTTGTATGAATGAACCCACTTTCACTGAATAATATTGTTCTCATGATTTTAATAATATGACTTTCTTGTGTTGTTTCAATACAGTATAGGTCTTTTAATATAAGCTTGCAATTGAGTTAGTATGGGTCAGTGCGTAATACGCGCATTGTTTCGTTGTGTTAAGTTTACGGATACGCTCTCGTATCCATAAACTAACTAAACTAACTCAATTGCAAGCTTATATGAAAAGACCCGCTAAATCCAAGATAATGGTCCCATTGCATATACAACAAAAATGATTATTTTTGGATATTACCAACAGCATTTTTGGGAATTTTTTTTTTTTTTTGTAACACGTAAAGTCGAGTGTTCCGATTTCAAAAATGATATTTGTACGCGGCGCAAAAAAGTATTAAAAAAGTTATCACAGTTCAAAGTTTCATAATTCGTTCACACAGATCGATACAAATCTGACAGTTGCATATTTTGTCTATGACATGAATGACGCCTTGCCGTAGACAGCAGATAAATATTGATTGAATTGTTTGACTTTATCTATGGCTTCACCTTGTGTGGTGAAGTAAGTACTACAAGGCAAGAAAACATTATGCTGCATTACACATACGGTTTTAATTGAACAAGTAATTATATTAAACAAGTTTTTCACGAAATATTCAATAAATACTTTATGCAGTCAACTACAGAATAAAATTAAATAGAACATATCGATAATTGATAGTAAATAAACCATTTGTATTCTTTTATTGATTGACAATGATTTGTAAATCAATCATTGCTCCTCATTTGAAATATTGAAGCTAACCTAAAAAGAAATATGTGATAAAATTAAACCAAACCTAACCTAACCTAACCAAACCTAACCTAACCTAACCAAACCTAACCTAACCTAACCTAACCTAACCAAACCTAACCTAACCAAACCTAGCCTAACCTAACCTAACCAAACCTAACCTAAAAAGAAATATGTGATAAAATTAAACCAAACCTAACCTAACCTAACCAAACCTAACCTAACCTAACCAAACTTAACCTAACCAAACCTAACCTAACCTAACCAAACCTAACCTAACCAAACCAAACCAAATCTAACCTAACCTAACCTAACCAAACCTAACCTAAACTAACCTAACCTAACCTAACCTAACCTAACCAAACCTAACCTAACCTATCCAAACCTAACCTAACCTAACCTAACCAAACCTAACCTAACCTAACCTAACCTAACCAAACCTAACCTAACCTAACCTAACCTAACCTAATCTAACCAAACCTAACCTAACCTAACCAAACCTAACCTAACCTAACCAAACCTAACCTAACCTGACCAAACCAAACCTAACCTAACCAAACATAACCTAACCTAACCAAATCTAACCTAACCTGACCAAACCTAACCAAACCTAACCTAACCTAACCAAACCTAACCTAACCTAACCAAACCTAACCTAAAAAAGGGGGTTATACAATTTGGCGGCTAATCGTAGGAATTCATCGGCTCGATCCACGTACAACTCTTTACACCTTTTTATAAACATGTAACGAGCCAAATTCCCGGGGAGATGGTACTTATGACTTATTCTGTAGTTGACTGAATAAAGTATTTATTGAATATTTCGTGAAAAACTTGTTTAATATAATTACTTGTTCAATTAAAACCGTATGTGTAATGCAGCATAATGTTTTCTTGCCTTGTAGTACTTACTTCACCACACAAGGTGAATCCATAGATAAAGTCAAACAATTCAATCAATATTTATCTGCTGTCTACGGCAAGGCGTCATTCATGTCATAGACAAAACATGCAACTGTCAGATTTGTAACGATGCGTGTGAACGAGATTATGAAACTTTTGACTGTGATAATTTTTTAATAATCTTTTGCGCCGCATATAAATATCATTTTTGAAATCAGAACACTCGATTTTTCGTGTTACAAAATATGCAACTGTCAGATTTGTAACGATTTGTGTGAACAAAAATTTTAACTGTTATGAAACTTTGAACTGTGATAACTTTTTAAATAAACTTTTGCGCCGCATATAAATATCATTTTTGAAATCGGAACACTCGACTTTACGTGTTACAAAAAAAAAAAAAAATCCCAAAAATGCTGTTGGTAATATCCAGTTCAGCCTGACATCATTTATGGAACCCACTTCACTCCAGTATTTTTTTTTATAGATTTCAAAATGTTTTAATCACAACAACAAAAAATATGTTTCATCAAACTTACGTATTTTTTAAATAATTATGTCGGTATATGTCAACTAAACGCATGCATTATTATATTATTTAAAGGCGCTTAATGGATTTTAATCCTTTGAAAGATTTGTAAGCTTTTTGTTGTAACATAATATATGCATTACTTTATTAGAAGAATGTTTGGAAGAAACAAACTAATTGCGAAACAGACTTGAACATTTGATATTAATAAATATTCTGCGGTATTTCATACCATTTTCAAAATACTTTGCTTGTAATTCAGAGCTTACCTTCGGTTAGAGATGTGGTTATATTCTTATAGGCTGTCATTATATTTGAAATTTTATTAATATCCCTCTACCACAAAAATCAGTTGTTTATTATTATACAAAATCGAGCACGATGAAGTTAAATTGTGAACCACTGTAATAGGTTATATCGCACGTGTGCTATAGATAAAAACGTACACAACGTTCGCTGCCTATTTGACAGATATGATTTATATTTTTCTATGGACTTGTCGTGTTGGCATTTATTAAGCTATTCAAGTACAATTTTTTAATATCGTAATTACAACATTCGGGTATCTTTGATAATTTGTAAAAAAACAAACAATTGATAGGTAATTCCATCGTTTCATGCAAAAACCATTTACTAGCGATTTTAATAAAGGAAAAAATAATTATTTTTGCACACAACTCTGCATTATTAATTTTTAATTCAGTAGCCGACAAACATCTTGAAATTTTACGGCGAAGTGGGTGGAAGTTTGCGCATGTACCATTCTACCCAAATTTTGTCTTCTGCGCATTCCCCCACTACGCTAAAGAATTTCAAGAAGTTTGCCGGCAACTGTATTTCACAAATTATCACAATAATTATTAATTATATTCACCCATCCCAAAAAAATTCCATATTTTCTTTACCTACTCTCCGGTTTCTTGAAGTGAATTATGAATTTGTTGATGAATTATTTCTAAATTAAGATAAAAGTCTTTTTTCATCACCTTCCGTGTGAAATGAATAACATCGCTCGACCATTTTTTCGTCGACTTTAGTTGTAAAATAAGTCACCACGAAAAGCCCTTTCATTTTAACGGGGTAATATGTCCACCCTGAAAGTCCATTCTAAATATTGGTGAAATAATTTTTAAAATCGTATGAGTGGTTTCGGAAATAACCTTCTACATCCAAACTTTACCTCTTTATATGTTAGTATAGATTTGAAATGTTTAAAAAAAATGTAATGTAAATTTTCATCTTCCTAGTCAACTGCTGACTCAATCCAAATCCTGGATTTTTATCAAGACACAATTAATTTTTTTTACACAATTTTGAAGTAACATGGACGATAAAAAATAGTGAATACTTTATTTTTGCACAAATTATTTATTCTTACACGATTCCCAAAATTAATTTACAATTAAAAATATTTAATAAAATTTTTCGATTGGGAAACATATCTTCACATTTCTCATTTTTTATCTTATAATTTTTATTGAACTTTTCTACATCTTTTTTACTTATATGGTTTTCATTGGTGGGCTCCCAACGTTTCGATACTGTAGTTGGACATCTTAACACGAAAATGCAAGGTGGACATATTCTTTCCTCATATTATTTTATTCTAACACTCCAGAATAGACTGAAAAGTCCTTTATGCCCATGTTATATTTCTATTTTAAAATTACTATCACCTGTCAACATTTCTATCATTGTATTGTTCCAACACTAATTATTTATCAAAATTGAAGAAACATTGATATTTTAAAGGGCTTCCCTATATTAAAATGAAAGCCATGTGAATATCATCGATAAAGCAAATAGTATGCATATTTTGATATTTTTTTTCAACCTTTTTTTTTATTTTTATTTATTTATTTATTGTTTATTTACATTAAGATTAGTTGATACAAGATACTAAGGCGATCGTCTAGCAATTCCCGCAAAATTCAACGACGCCGAGCACTTTTTCTCTTAACTTCTCTTGCATTTTGTACCACATTTTTGTATGGAAAGGTACTAAATTAAAATTTATTCATTAACTTCCATATACCTTGTTCTAAAACGACACTAACTAAATTATTTTATAAATCAATAAATTAACAAAAAATCGATGTTTAAGACCTAAAGAAAATTGCTCTATTTCGTAGGCTTTTTATAACATTATGGGCTGTGAAATGTTTGTTTTTTTTCAATAATATTACAGAGTGAACCATTATCTTTAATTGATAAAAATAATTTTTAAATCGGTTAGTTACTTTTCTCACAATTTATGTTTTAAAAGAGACTGTTTTTAAAAAATATTTTCTTATTGTGGGTGGTTTTTTCAACCCTTTTTACGTAATTGACAACTTTTTAACTTTCATACGTTAAAAGAATAGATATTATTCTTTTAAAATGAGTATTAAAAAAAAACAAAAACTCATTCAAAATTCTTCATTTCACCTATATAATCAAAACACAGCGAAAAAAGCCGTCAGACTGCCCCAACGAGCCGGGCGTTACGGACGTGTCCACACGGCGCGCGATTACAATCGTTTCTCAGTACTACATTTTGTCTAAAATTCCTGGTATCCAGTGCCGTGCATTTTTTAAAATAACTTTACAGTTACGGTCACACATTTTTTTAACAAAGTAGGTAATAACAATTTTTGAGTGCACTGTTTTACGCCAATATTCAAACTCGACTAGGTATTCGAATTTACATATAATATAATAATATATAATTACCGAAGAAATAGCTTGTGAGAACAGATTTTTTATTTTTTTCTTTCTTAAATCTTAAATTTTTCTTAAAGGAAAGTGGTGGATGACTCAGAACCAAAAGTGACTCAATTTATAGTCATTCTTAATATGAATATAAGTAAGGATTCATTCATTATTTTTATTTTTTGGTGAAAACTAATTTGTGAAGTTGCAAGTTGCGTCACCTAACGTTTCCAAAAAGGTTTTTGGAATTCATTGCATTATAAATTGGATTGCTATTTGAAAATAGAATAATATACAAGGTGTAACAGAAATATTACACAATACTTTACAGATAGATTCCTGCCTAAATTATGAAACGAAAGTGTTCAAGCAACAAATACCAATATCAATAGTTATAGGAATAAGCGACTTCAAAATTTTAATTTTTTCAATATTGCTTATTTATCTTTTTTAAACGTTGGAATATCATTAAAGTAACTTGTATCAAATATTAAAAATTCATTCGCTTCTATACAAGCCAAAAAATTTATGTAAAATTTTCTTAATTGTTCGCTAATTGATGATATCCATATTCCATTTCTACGTGCTATAGACAATGTTGAAACCAGTGGTTTTGTCGATATTGATTTAAGTCAGAAAAGGCATTTCCAAAGTCCAATCACAAAAAAAAAACAGTGTTTCAAATTTCTTTAAAATAGAACCATCAAATGTTGTGAACTCTTTACAAAATATAGAAGATAGGCGAAATGTCGACGTTGTGTATTTTTTTAATCGTTTAAAGGAAATTGCTGCTCATGGTGATTTCATGGGTTGCTCAATAGCTAATTTAACGATTGTAAGGGAGAAAAGAAAAAGATTAAAATAAACTTTTATTATAAAATGCAACATGTGCAATTTAAATTTTGATTTATCGAGTGATTCTACTGATAAAATCAACGACATGGACGTAAATCACTGCGCCGTTTCAGGTATTATCAGTATTGGATGTGGCTACGCTAACTTATGCGAATTAATGGCAGCTTTTAATATACCAACTATATCAAAGTCGGCGTATTACTCGACGCATGCTAATGTCTGCAGTTGGTGGCAGAATACAGCTTCAAAAAATATGGAAGAAATAGCTTTACGGGAAGCTGCTCACGCACGCGAAATAGGTAGTATCGACAAAAACGGAATCCCGATGATTACCGTACTAGCCGATGGCTGTTGGTCCAAAAGATCATATAAGACAAATTATTCAGCGCTTTCAGGTGCAGCTGCAATTGTTAGTGCTTATACCGGAGAAGTTTTATATCTTGGTGTAAAAAATAAATTCTGCAGTATATGTAATGTGTATGAGAAAAACAATTAAAACCAGCAAATCACACACGTGTTTTAAAAATTTTGACGGTAGTTCTTCCGCTATGGAAAGCACTATCTTATTAGAAGGATTCAAAAAGTCGATAGAAATGCATGGACTCATTTACTCTCAGCTGATTTCCGATAGAGAGTCGAGTACCTATAAAAAAAATAAAAGATACCAAACCGTATCGGAACGTTACGGTTGAAAAAATTAAATATCGTAATCATTTATTGCGAAACTATTGTAACAAGTTAAAAATAGCATCCCAGGATACAAGATACCCCTTAAATTTGAGAAAATTGATAGGGAAAGCAGTATTACGATTGAGGACGGCCATACGATCTGCGGTAAAATTCAGACTTTCGCAAGATACACATTTCGGCCAAAAGATTAAGGATTTGAATGCCGATGTTGTCAATAGTCCTCATCATATTTTCGGCGAACACAAAGATTGTGCATCATATTTTTGTACAGCTTCAAAGACAAATGATGCTAATTTTGTACCAGAATTAAAAAAAAACATATTTTGGCCAAGAATTAAGCTACTGATACACACGCTTATTAGTGGAACGTGAGCATGCGCAGTATCAACATTCTTTAGGCCTTGCATATTAGTGGCATGTGTGTACGAACATTGCTAGTAATGAGCATGCCACTTAGCCATACAACCGCCGGTTGATTTATGAGCATGCCACTAATAAGCATGTGTATCAATACCTTTATGCAAATCGTATATCAACTTGCCAAACATTCCAAGAGTCTTCTTCATAATGTTGACAACAACGTAGTGGACGATTTAATGGCGTAATTGCAAAATATGTTGGAGGTAAATGAATAAATTATACTTGTAGGCAAGCATACCAAATCCATTTCTGTTCTGAAAAATTTGGACATACTCAAAATATAATTTATTTTTATTTAAACACCAACATAACTTATTGTTGAGGCATTTTTGTCAATAAATAACCTTAAATAATGTTTCTAGATGGAGTTACTTTAATTTTTATTTTTTTATTATCATAATCTTGTACCCATACACGAGGAGTATAATTACTATTCGATGCTTAATAGTTTTAGCTCTGTTTATGTATTGTAACATAATTTAAATTTATATTGTTAAAATAAAATGACACTACATAATATGTTTTCATGACGCGCCGCCTGGGTGGAATATTCTCCTCTCCTCTTTTGACATTAACCATACCCCACAACGTTAAATTAAAAATACCAAAAATTTTTTTTTCCCTTTTTAGGCTTTATTGTTCATAAATAATGCAAATATATTTTTTCCAAATCGAATTGCCTCAATTAATTGTTTTTGTTATTCTATATTCGTGCAGTCATATTTATGGAATAATTATTGTTTGATAGTAGCTCAATTTTGCTTCAGTCATGTATTTATCGCTACAATTATTCAAATATAAAATGTTAATATAGTTTATTTTGTTAAAAACATAAAATAATAACAGAGTATTGTATTTTGTACAGTCAAAATATTTATATTGTCGCTGTCGCACCCAGCGACACGGGCCTATATTTTTATACAAATTTTTCATAATCCAGTATATTACAAACATTGATTAATTACGCCATTCGCCATTCTCAAAAGTTTACACAGGTTAAATAAAACATTTTTAAGAAAAACAAATGAATGAATTAAAAATGTTTAATATATTCGCCAATATCCACGTACCGCCCTTGCCCCGGCATTCGCTGTAGTTCGGGCGTCAGCGCCGCGGGAGAGGGGAGAGACTGGAACTAACATTCCCGCGCCCCGCGCACGGTACCCCGCACCCCTCAGACTTTTTACGCAAATCTGAGCCGAAAGTGAGCTCCGTCTAGCGATGCGCGATTATGAGTTATTTTCATAATCGAATGATTAGTAATCGAATGATTTTCATAATCGAATGATTAGTAATCGAATTACGAGTTATCGATTATTTTTGCGCCCAAAAAAAATATGACGATATACTTAAAAAATGATGTATACTTTATACTATGTCTGCAAAGGTAATAACTTATAATATTCGTAAGTCTTTAAAAAAATTAATTTTTCAAAGGTTGTATGAAAACCGGGGTATGTTGTTTCATTAATTAATATAAACCGGAGCATTCCTAGAGAGAAGATTGAGTATTTTTTGTTTCTATAAATATCAATAATCAAATCGGAATATTGGAATGCTTCTAGTAGACCATAAATAAAAAAAATACGAATGTACTATGTCTGCAACGTTAATAAACTACAATATTTATAGCACGCTTATAGATATTTAGTTTGAAACAACTGTTTCTGTGAGATTTTGCGTAACCTTGAGGTCAAACTCAGTTTAACCCAGGATTTACACTTATTTTGTTCAAACTTGAAACATCCAGGCCTTAGGGAGGCTTCGGTTTAAAATAATTTATGCAAACAACATACCCCAGTTTTTGTACAACCTTTGAAAAATATTTTTCTAATCACTTTTCAAAAGTCTATAATTTTGCACATGGCAACACGTCATTTAAACGTCATTTTAAATGTTTGACAGTGATTTTTAAATTGTTTGTTGATAATGATACAAAGTAAGTATTCATGAATTTAACGATATTCAACAGTTTATGCTGTTAATTAAATGGTAATAAACACTGATAACAATGTTTTTTCAGAGAAAGCAAGCAAATTTTTCGACAGATGACGTTCATATCGTCAGATCTTACTTCTGCACTACGCAACGAATATAATGCATACTGTCTGACAGATTTTCGAAATAGGTTCGAGATTATGAAGAAATGCGCCAGGAAGGTTAGATTATTGATAAAATTACGTGTTTTCCTACATATTTAGTCTTTGCGATTACAAAATGTTTTTTAATTTGATCTATATTGTTTTTCTTCTAGTTTCTCTGTTTATAACCTTTTCTTTGTTTGCAGGTAATAAAAGCCAAAACGACTCCAAGTGATATGCAGAGAAAAAATTATTGCAGTTCAGTTAGAGATTTTCGAAACACTACTGAAGAATCGGCAGGAAATTCACGAAGTTGTTTTGGAAAGGCATAAAGCCAAAAGAGATATGGCTTCATTTAATTATAATTGAAAGTTGTATTTTTTTTATTAAAATTTTCATTTTCCTGTTAATAATTATATAAAATACAATAAAAGAGTTTGATACACCGAATATATTGTTTTATTATTTTAATTCCGCAGACGCCCTCTGTTTCTGCTGCCTTCGACAAACAATTTTCCTTACCTTTCCTTGCTCCTCAGTTCCACATGGCCAAACCATGCGAAAACATTGGTAAATAACATTGAAGTTCGTTGTCCAGTGGCCATGTCACTGGCTACAAGGCTTGGTAGTAAGCTTCCAATACGAACGGACATGCTCGCACTGCCCCTCGTGATGGAAATTTATTAACAAGGCACCCTGAAGATGCCTGTTGCGATTCAGGCGAAACGTCGGTTGACGAATGATCCTTCTGAGGACCAGACTTTGACGCGGGTTACCCGCAAAGAAATTAATACTAATATATAATATTTTCTCTATACTCTCACATTTTGTGGCCGTAAGTCAGTACAGAATAAATTCCATATGCCGGAAGTATGCAAAGTAATTTTATGTGCAAAAAACATAAAAAAATGACAATTTTTTCTATAAAAAAAATAGTGACGTTAAAGTATGCCTAGTAATTTAAAAAAAAATTGTAAGTCTATTCTTCGCAGTTACTTTGTTTTCAATTATCACGGAATAAACTAAACATCACATATGAACTATATTATACAAGGTGTGTCAGACCTAGTTCACAATATTTCATTGGTAGATTCCTGCCTACGTTATGAATCGAAAATATTCAGGCAACCCATGACCTAATATCAGTAGTTACGGAGATAATTAACTTCAAAGTTTGCATTTTTATACTCATCTTTTGCAAAAAGCTGGACCGTCATTAAAATAACTTAAAACAAAAATTAAAACTTTCGCTTTAACTTATAAAGATTGCTATGCTTTAACACAAGCCAAATGATTAAAACTTTTTTAAAGATTTTTTTTCAGAAATTAAAGTTTTTTCATTTTATTTGGCCTATATTAAAGCGATTGAAATTTAAATTTTTGGTATACATACGTTACTTGAATGATGGTCCAACTTTTTTGCAGAATATTAGTCAGAAATATTGAATAGAAAAAAAAACTTTGAAGTCGATTATCTCCGTTACTACCTATTGATATTAGGTCATGGTTGCTTGAGCGTTTTTGACTCAACATACGCAGGGATCTACCTACGAAATATTGTGAACTAGGTATGTTACATTCGGTATATGCAGCGATGATAAGTTGATGCATATTAGTTATCGTAATTTGAATATGAATATTTTTGTAATAAGTTTTATTATTTTTATGATTCTTCCGATATTTTCATTAATTTTATGACAATCGGGGTTATAATATTATTCAAAATGATATAAATAATGTACAGTCCTCAAAAAATAAGAACAGAGCTAGGTATGCCAAATTCAATAAACATGTCTTATTTATTTAATACACCAAGTATTTCACAGCGTCATGTTAATTCGTTATTCAAAGCCAAATAATTAAAATTTAACATACCTATTTTTTCAAAATTGCTATTCTTAAAAAAATATATGTCTATTATTTTTAAATCCCTCTAAAAATCGAAAATTCAACATCTAACAAACAATATTATCGCTGACCGCGGCGAACATCGGACCGAGTGATCATTCGAATGATTTCACTCGGCGTTGACATTAGTTACTAATTTTATTCGAATAGAATTAGTAACTGAGTAAATAATCGAATTAATAATCGACGCCAACGGCGAGTGAATCATTCGAATAATCATTCGGTCATTAGTTACTAATTCTATTCGAATAGAATTAGTAACTGAGTAAATAGTCGAATTAATAATCGACGTCAACGGCGAGTGAATTATTCGAATAATCATTCGGTCTGAAGTTAGCCGCGGGCTGCGGCAAAAGACAAAAGACATACGTTCACCAACATTCACTCACATTGTAAGGAGATTAGACAAAGAAAGACAATAAAAACTCTTTCCTTGTCTATGTTAAGAAGTTTTCGTTACGACATTCTGTTATCATCTGTCTTCTTCTTATATATGAAGCCAATGGTATATCAAAAGAGAGAGAAATATATACTTAAGAATCTTTTTTATTCATACCTAATTTTCATTCGAATGATTCTACTAACCATCATGAGTGATCACTCGTGTTGAAATTATTCGGGATGGTTAGTAGAATCACTCGTTGAATGCTTCGCGGAATGGGTGGGCGTGATCGGTACTCGGCTCTCGGCACAGAATAAAAATGGCTCTCGGCTTTGCCTGGCGTCACATCGCGCAGTGCTAAATTGATATTCGAATGATTTTAATTATGAATGATTTTAATAATCGAATTATTCGAAACATTTCAATAATCGAATAATTCGAGTTATAATAATCGTAATCGCGCATCGCTAGCTCCGTCCGTACCAGACGATCGCCTTAATCATCCGTATTCTGAAGATAGCAATGTCTGGATCTTTAATATCTTTATCCCAACACTTAATAGAAGATAATAAAAATTAAAAATAAACGAGACATAGCTTTATGTCGGTGTTTGTTTCTGTTCGTTTCTACATGAGAGAGATTTAGAGCGAGGGAGAAAGATGTAAATTAGGGATGGGTCATCGACGTATTTACCGTCGACGAAACGAGACCGTCCACGTCCGTCCATCGACGAGACGATCAACTAGTTGAATTCGTCAACTAGTTGACGCGTCAACTTCGTTACGCGGACGTTCTATCTAAACATCGGGACGATGGTCAACTGTCTACGGTTCGACGCGACGCTGCTCGACGGCTCATCCGTTAACTATTTTTATTACGTTAATTTTTAAAATTTAAAGAAGTTCGAAGGAATATAGTTTCGGGAAAAGTAAAACCGCTACTTGTGCTTAAATGTAAAAAGAAATATTTTATTATTTATTTGTTTACGCACATTATAGGCTTTTACATATTGTTTTACATACTGTTTTCTATATATAATAAAGAAAGAAGTAGGTATACACAACAATATCAGGTGTAAGCAGTAAAATATAAATAAAAACTACATATATAAGCAGTGAAAGTATCGGGTAAAAGTATTAAAATATGAGTATAAAAAATTAAAAATATAAAGTACAAAGCAGTAATGTGTGTATAAAAATATATATCAGGTACACATCATTACATGTGTACAGGGTTATTTGGAAAACATTAATAACCTCGCAGGACTATATTCCTGCCTTGATTATGAGTCGAAAGCTATCATGACCTAATATATAATAGTTATGGAGATATGCGACATCAAAGTTTGAATTTTTTCAATATGTCTGACTTATTTTTTGTAAAACGTTGGACTATCACTACACTAACTCAAATCGATTACGAAAAATTCATTCGTTTCAATACAAGTTAAATAAAATGATAAAAGCCTTTACATTTATTTATTATCTATAAATTTATAAATAAATACATAATTTAAAAATACTTTATCTAGAAATTTATTGAAGAATACATCTTTCAAAGTCAGGCTTTCACTTTGTAGTGACATTATTAATAAATAAATATATCTGTATTATTTGTCAACATAAGGCTCAATCTGAGAAAATGAACATTGTTCCCGAAACATGTAAAAAAACCAATAAAAAGTGGTGTAAACAAAATTATAATAGATTTATTTTTTTATCTATAAAGTTGAAAATAGGGAATTTTTAACAAAAATTAGTTAAACCTAAATTCTAGATTAAATTACATTTATAATAATTAATGTTGGACTCCTGAATAAGGACCATAGTTAGGTATAGAAAATTTTATTCCCTACAAGTTTGTTTATCATTTATATGCTAAAGTTGAAAAGTAACGAAATAACACAATAATTAAATTTTACCATCCCTTTTCAGGTAGATTTAAGAAGTCGAGATCGATCGAATAAAATATTGATTTTAGAAAAATATCTAGCCGGCCTGTTAATTAATAATATTAGGTCCTTACATATGAAATTGGCGTTTAGTATGGGAGGAACATAAAGCCGATTTTTTTTATTATAATATATTTATTTAATCAAAGTATGTACCATTGCTATCTATGCACTTTTGCCATCTCATAGGTAGTTCATCGATCCCTTTACTAAAAAAACCATTCGGACGGGAATCAATAAAATCTTTGAAGGCGGTTCGGACTGCCCCATCGGAGTTGAATTTTTTCCTTTGCAAGAAGTTATCCAAATTTCGAAAAAAATGGTAATCTGTTGGGGCAAGGTCCGGAGAGTACGGTGGATGTCTTAGACATTCCAATTGAAGCTCCTCTAATTTGGTAGCCGTCTGTTGTGCAGTGTGTGGTCTAGCGTTATCATGAAGCAGCAGTGGCCTAGAGCGATTAACCAGCCTCGGTTGTTTAGCAGCTAGCTTTTCCATCATGGTTTGCAGTTGCTGACAATAGACATCTGCCGTAATCGTCTGGCCAGATTTAAGAAAGCTGTAGTGAACGACACCAGCACTAGTCCACCAAACGCTCACAAGTAACTTTTTTGGAGTCAATTTTCGCTTGGGGCATGGTTTGGCTGGTTCGGCAGGGTTCAGCCATTGCGATGAGCGCTTCCGATTATCGTACAGGATCCACTTTTCATCACAGGTAATGATTCGATTTAAAATCCCTTCATTATTGTGCCGGTTGAGTAATGCAACGCAGCAGTCAACGCGCGTTTGTTGATTTGCTTCACTCAATTCGTGAGGTACCCACCTTTCAAGCTTTTTCACCTTACCAATTTGCTTCAAGTGGATTAAAACAGTTTTATCACTAACACCGCAGCCTGCAGCTAACTCGGATGTGGTTTGCGATGGATCCGCTTCCACAATAGCCTTCAATTCTTCATTATCAACTTTGGTCTCCGGCCGTCCACGGGGCTTGTTCTGCAGGTCGAAATTTCCAGAACGAAAATGTTGGAACCAAAAACGCACTGTGTTTTCTTTTGCGGCACCGTCGCCATACACATCATTAATCCTTCGAGCCGTTTCTGCAGCACTGGTGCCACGGTGGAACTCGTACTCGTAAATAACGCGATATTTCAAGTTTTTCATTTTGTAAACTGAGTGACGCAAAGAAAAAAACAATTGAGGAAAAAACAAATGAATTATAATTTTCAAAACACAAATACATGAGTAAATAGCTGTATAAATTTGGATTTGGAATTCCTAACCAAAGAGAAGATATTTGAGATCAAATTTGCCAGTACGGCAAAACGTGAATTTCATATGTAAGGACCTAATAGTTCAATAAAAAATAAAATAATTAAACAGAATTGTTTTATTTTATACAGCGTAAAATTGGGCATTCACCGAAACGTCGCACGTGCACATCGCAAAAAATAATAGATAATAGCTTATTAAGCCTATCTCTCCCTACGCATGCATTCAAATTTCAAATATCTGTCATAGTTCGTGTACACAGATCTGCACTCTATGATCGTGTATTTTAGAGTTGAAATGAAATTACCCGTCGAGCCGTCTATGGCGTCTACAAGTCGACGGCGAGAGCAGGGCCTGCGCACTCTATCCATAGAGTTTCGATTCCATTATGGTGGCATCAATTCTTTTATGGGAACTTTTTTAAATTTCATTTTTCGGCGGTTCAAATTTGGTGTTAGTACGTACCTACCCTTACCTACTATTTTAACAATTATTGTAGTGGCAACAAATAAATCATTATGTTGGTACCTGTGTTGTTTTCGCAAAATTTTCAAATAGCATTGTTCATACCTATATTCTTAACTTTTCGGAGAACACTGTTCTGAGCGCTCCTGTTATTTTTAAAATACCTATAAATATACTATATTAATATAGCCTTCAATATATATATTTTTACATATACTTTTAAGCTCTATGCATTCTACTGATAACATTATTAGATATATTTAAACTTTTTTATGTTTTATACGATTTTCGAAGTGTCTTCACTGTTCTGACGGGGGTTTACTTGTTTTTTTTGTTTAAGATTTATCATCATGTCTGGACATCATAAGTGCTGTGTGCTTGGTTGTGAGAGAACAGACCAAACATGGCACACATTTCCCAGATATGATGAATTTGTCTTGAAAGAGTGGATTCGCAGGATTTCAAACCCAAAGGTGACGGCATTGTTCGCTAAAAATAACTCAGTACCATCGTGGATGGTTATCTGTGGTAAACATTTTTCAAATTTTAACAAAAATGAAGGATCTAAGAGGTTGCGTATGTTCTCTGTGCCTACAATAGAAGTACCAGGTAAGTAGCAAATTTTATATCATACTTTTTTTTCTGTCCTGACCTTTTGCTCTAATTCTTTAACATATAATTTGATTTCCTGTGCACTTACAATAATTAGACTGTACTCCACATATTGATTTTTAATAATCATAAATGATCACATTTTACATGGTTTTATTTAGAAGTTACCAAAGAAAGTAGCTTTTGTAATCACTGGTTGTAAGCTGTACTTCATTATGGAAATTTTTATAATCTTATGTTAAATCATTGAAATTTTCAATAATCCTAAGTGGTATATTATAGATTTTCATGGAGGTGGTACAAAAGAAAGCTTTTATTATTTCTCAGTCATAAGCAATAATTTATTTTCATAATTTTCTGATGCAAAATCATTTAGCCATATACTTAATTTATATTTAGATTTTAAGTATTCCTAAGAATTTTTCAGTTTGCAAAGGTTGGAAAAGGGGTAAACTTAGAAAATGAAGTATTTTAATAATTATAAGTGATACATTGTTTTACAGGGTTTCGTGGAGCGGTTACCAAAGAAAATAGCTTTTGTTATCGCTCTACATATATCCAGCCGTCAGATCTTGTAACTTTCATTCATAACATCCATACATATGCATGCCAAGCTCCTGCTGAAATACAAAATGTTAAAGGTTACTTTATATTTTTTCTGTACCTTATATATTTTCTTCTTCATCTTCATAATTGTTTTGTTCTATTCTATTCATGTTTTTCTGTCAAACAATTGAACTCTTAATTATAAACAATTATAATTTATTTTTGAATCCACAAGAAGGGTTACAAAAAAACTGTTCCTAATCCGATTTCTCCAGACAATGTACAAATTCAATTGTTAGATCTATCATGAGGGCTGTTGTCGCAGGGTCAAGTAAAAAGAACAATTATAATATCTTTTAGCATTGCAGGCTTCATCAGCATCAATTATGATAATCTCTTTTAGAATAGTTTTTTCAATAGTAAATAACTCTGATATCGATTAGTCAAATTATTATTTTGAAGTGGTTAATAAGTCAATATCATAGAACATAGAATTGGTCAATATATTTTTAAATCATCAAATCAATACTTTTAAATCACAATAAACGGTACCAAATCTGGGAATCATAAAAATATTAAAAAATAATTCTTATTTAAATATTTCAGATTCTGAAATGTTGAAAGAACTTAATACTTCAGATATTCAGTTGCCTTCTGGAAGCAAATCTTATAAAGGTACTTACTATCTATGTATTTATTGTTCGAAGAATGTATGTATTTATGTATGTATTTATTCGAAAGCTTCACCCTACATCCATATATAAGATATGTGTACAGTTGTATGAATTGGAACTGGTTACTAAGTTATTTAAACTCACTGCATTTTTTTACTTTAGATAAAATATTTCCAATTTTATACTTTTTATTTCACACGTGGACACCAAGTGGTACAAATCTGAGAATTATTTTATTTATTACATTTCTTAACAATATTGCTTGCACCATTTAATAATAGTGGTGTTTTATTGTTTGCTTTTGACATCAAGTTTCATTAAATCGTCAGCAGTATTGATATTTCTTTTTTTAAATATTTTGCTGGAGACTTAATAAATTGTTCTTCAGAGTTAAATGCAGCGAGAGAATATTTTTTGTTAGGGTTGCATTGAGAAATCTTTAAAGATGTACAATAAATTTGTTTGTTTTTAATATTTCAGATTCTGAAACGTTGAAAGAACTTAATACTTCAGATATTCAGTTGCCTTCTGGAAGCAAATCTTATAAAGGTACTTACTTTCTATGTATTTATTGTTCGAAGTATTTATGTATGTATTTATTTAAAAGCTTCACCCCTCATCCATATATACGATATGTGTACAGTTGTATGAATCGAAACTGGTTACTAAGTTATTTAATCTCACTGCATTTTTTTTACTTTAGGTAAAATAATTCCAATTTTATACCTTTTACTTCACACGTGGACACCAAGTGGTACAAATCTGAGAATTATTTTATTTATTACATTTCTTAACAATATTGCTTGCACCATTTAATAATAGTGGTGTTTTATTGTTTGCTTTTGATATAATTTTTTATTAAATCGTCAGCAGTATTGATATTTTTTTTTTGAAATTTTTTGAAATTCAGCAGTATTGATATTTCTTTTTTGAAATTTATTGGCAATTGAATATTTGAAGTATGTTCTTTCAACGTTTCAGAATCTGAAATATTAAAAACAAACAAATTTACTGTACATCTTTAAAGATTTCTCTGAAGAACAATAAAGCCATGTATTCACTAGGGGACAAATTGTCCCTCAACAGCACGCGCGGCATAGAGTCTACGTGACGTTGCAACGTCGTGCACTGTTCCGCCACGTCGCGCACAACATAGCGCGGCATTTCTACGTGCCGTGGCAACGTTGCCATGCGCACGGTACCCGAGCGTACTCACTGCAACATTCCGCGGAGCGTCAGTACCACGTGGTATGTTTACAAGTGAATACGCATGCGCTGTATCTGTCAAGAAGACAATGCGGGGAAACGAAATCGTTCTTGAACTGATCGAGCTGTATCGATCGAAGATCGCATAGAATGTCCGTCCTTCTTTCTCTTTGCAGTAAATAATTTCGCATTCTCCTCTTATTTCTCCTCTTTTTTCTCCTCTTACTTTTCGATAAACTCATTAACATAAACAGATACGCGGCTGTCATCATAATCTCATAGGGCGATATATTTCCGCGACGTCTGGAAAACAATAATTATTTGCAAAAAGGACCTTGTTTTTAATAATATTCAATTTACTACAGTAAAACCTCGTTAATTTGAAATTGCGACCCAAAAAAACATTTCGAATTGCGCGGATCCCCGTTTTCGCCAAATGAGATACCGCAGCTGTCATCGTAATCTCATCGGGTGACATTCCCGCGACAAGATATGCGAGTCCCGGTGTGTACACGTCAAATGACCGCGTCATTGTCCCCGAAACATGAGCGTAGATGTTGATGCGACATGCCGAGCGGAATGTTTCGCGATTTGTCCCCTAGTGAATACATGGCTTTATTGTTCTTCAGAGAAATCTTTAAAGATGTACAGTAAATTTGTTTGTTTTTAATATTTCAGATTCTGAAACGTTGAAAGAACATACTTCAAATATTCAAACTCAATAAATTGTTCTTCAGAGAAATCTTTAAAGATGTACAGCAAATTTGTTTGTTTTTAATATTTCAGATTCTGAAACATTGAAAGAACATACTTCAAATATTCAATTGCCTTCTGGAATCAAAGCTTATGAAGGTATGTACAATGTATACAATTGTTTGAAGGATCTAATGTACATTGGGAAATATTGAATAAGATTAAATAGCAGTAAAGCTTGCTAGGCTCTGAGGGGGGCTGTTGCCGCAGTAATCTTACCTTGAGACCTATTGCAGCATTAAAAATTATGTATATAATTTATCAATTAGTTGCGACATTCCTTTTCAGTCATATGTATCATTCTTGAATAATATTCCTATTTTGAAGTTGGTATTCTTCTATGTTTGGCACGTCCCCTGGCAATCCAAAGTGCACACTGTTCTTACTCATATTTCTTGCGACTTGCATTCCTCCTCTCGCAACTTCTTCATCCAAACAGTTCAAATATTAAATTATAGCCAATATTTTCTTCACAATGTTAATAATATTGACATTTAACAGATGTCTTGATATTTCTCTGTTTTCTAGTGTTGGTGTAACAATTACCAAATGACAATATTGTTATTTTCAGAATATAGTAGGGTAATTTTCATTTTTTTTAATAGAATTATCTTTACTATGGTCTAGAAAATACTTCTACGAAAAATAAAGTATGTAT
>JADDOH010008095.1:117500-163879 GCA_016648135.1 Agrypnia vestita | reverse complement strand
TTAATTTACAAAGAAAGGTAGTAAAATAATAACTTGATTTTTATGGGTTAGTTTTTTTTTAAATAAGGCGGATTGTTCGCTATCGAAAAGGTACACGCATTTGGTGTGCTTGAAGATTTTTTATGTGTAACATCTTTCCTCTCGCTTTGACGGAAATGCGTAACAGGAAACAAAACGCGCGCAATTTCATTTAACCAATGAGCGCGCGCGATGGAAAAAATCATTGTTTATAAACAAATCAATGTCCAGTGTGTGCCATCACAGCGAAGACGCACACTTACAACAGCCAACGCTTCTGATTTTGTATATATACTTCGCGTCTAGTGTCAAGCGTGTGGACGTTGTAACTTTGATATATTTTGGCTTACATCTTCTAAACTATCCAACAAATACATACTTTTTTTTACATTAATGTAAATAATAACTACCCTTAATGATTTACATTCCGAAATGCTACGTAATTTATTATTACATATTATTAAATTAAATATTTATTCAAAGTTTTCATACAATACGCATGGCGGCACACTATGCATGGCGGCACACTACCGCCATCTACGAAAATAAATAAAAACATATAATTGACCAAACACATTCCTAAACAAAACGCGCATGTAGATATACGGTATCTACCTAGTGCGGCAAAATTCAATAAATGCACATACATTTTCTTTATTTTTATTTACTAATTAATAAATGTATGGGTATAATCTTTTTAAAATTTTGAGGTTAATTTCTGTCGCTGCTCAATTGATATGTTTAATTGTGAGATGTCATATGCTACTACTGTAAGGCGGCTCGTTCGTTTTTTATTTATAATGACGAAACATTTTTATGTTAAATTAGCAAGTTTTATTGATGAGAAAACATAAATAGATGACGTCAAGGTAGTGTAATTATTATAGCACACAAAAGAAAATAAGCTTTGATTATTCATGTGATCCCATTATTAATGACAATAAACGATAATAAATAAAATATCGCGACATGCTGAACGTCTGAGGTCAAATCCTCAGCGATTCTCAAAAGATGTACCTATTAAAAAATATTTTATTCGTAATATTATTTAGACATATTAAAAAAAAAAACTACATCTACGATCTCTCAAGTAGGTACATATTTAAGAAAAAAAAGATAATCATTACTGCGATATCTATGTATACTGTTTTATAAAAAGGAATACAGATGTCCCTAGCATAATCCCATCAGATATACGGAAGGTTTTCAGATTTGGAATAAGCTATATACAAAAATGTAATAATGCGTGGATATATTTACGATGGAATTGGTGAACGTTGCATTGCCTAGAGTGATCACTTAAGCCAGATCATACAGGTCGTAAGCCCTGGACCATGTAGTGAGCGTGTAATACATGCTCGTCATGGACACACGGTGTTGACCTTGGAACCCGCGTACTCATCGTAAAACTTGTTAATCTAGAACTCATTTCTAAATTGTATTTGTTGATAGTCTTTATTTTGTTCTAAATATTATTTGCAATTGATTTAATCAAGTCATTATTTTAAAAGGTGTAGTGCGGAATTATGTCATATTCTAAATGTTCATAAAATATTTATTATTTGTACTCTAATGTTACTCTAGGCCCGTCAATTAGGGTCAATAATGACCTGTTGACGGTCTGATTTTTAAAAAATAAAATAAATAGACTATCAGTTTAATAGTAAAATAAATGGCCATATATATAAATTAATAAACCATTAGGAAAAATACAAAATTCTTTGGCGTCCGAGCGGGCGCGTGACCCGCCCGAGTCCGCCTCTGCGCGTGTAAGAAAATCGCAGAAAAGAAATTCGACGACACGGTTAAGTCTCAGGTTCGATGACTCTCTGTTACCAAACTTGACTTTGGCCCAGAGGCGTCCGTAGTCAGCTTCGAGAAGAATTTCTACCGACATGAGTTATTGATGAAAAAAAAATGTTTATACTTACTTACCATCACGCCGTCCCCCGTGGGGGTAGGCAGAGAGTATAGGGCGCTACACTCTTCTGTCCCGACATACAACTCTCGCCTCGTCCACATTCGTACATCTTCGCATGCAAGCTCGCCGGTTGTTGAGGCTTCTAACGGGACAACCTTCCAGTATCTGGTTAATCTGGTCATGCCACGTCTTCCGCGGCCGCCCTCTCTTTCTGGCGCCATCAACGCTTGCATTATATATATCTTTCTTGCCATTCTTTCCTCATTCATTCGTTCAACATTCCCAAACCATCTGAGCGACTCTTCTTTATTCCTATTAATTATGCTGAGATCAGCTTTATATTCGTTCCTAATATCTGCATTCTTTACTCTATCATAAATTGATTTGCCACACATACGTCTGAGGGATCTCATCTCCACTGCATTCAATCTACTTTCGTTCCTCTTCTGCCAGCTCCAGGCTTCGCTTCCATACACCAAAATGTTTATGAACAAATTAAATGTTATTATTTTGATATAAAAAATATATATTAATTTTTTTTATGTTTCCATTAACTATTTTTATGCAGTGGATATGTAACTATTTTTTGAAATTTATGTATAGCACAACATCGTGGTAAAATATTAAAAATATTCTCAGGTTTTCACGGCCGTTTCGGATCCCACTGCCCAGGTCCACCATCAGGGCTGATGATGGACCCTGCAATGGGATTCTAAACGTCGGCCAGAGAGGTCAGATATACACAGCAGAATATCCCAGAAAACTACACACAGAAGACGGTAAAATATTGTTATGCTTCAGTAGTCGACATGCGACGATTGACATGCCTTTAAAAAAATGTGATGTCCTTCCTTTTTGCTAGGAAGGATCTTTGTCAAGGAATCTGGGATCCAAAGTTTATCTCCAGAATGTTTTCCTTGGTTTCATTGTTCCTTACGTATTACAAGGATATATCGCGGTTTCAATTAACTCTCCAAGTCCGTGCTTCGTGATAATAATCGCGCGCCAACACAGCGCGGCCCTTTTGTCACCTTTTCTCTCATCTCTTTCATGTGCTCAGACAGACGTTAATCCAGATATATTCATCATCATGATCACTCTTGGCTCTACAACCGCTGGTGGGTCTTCCTCCACTCATCTCGGCTTGGTCCCAGCACTCTCCAGTCCAGAAGCTCCAAGGCAGAAATGCCTTTGAGGGCGTTATCGCTCCATCTTAATTCTGGCCTTCCTAAGCTCCTTCGCCCTACTGGCCTTGAGTTCAGCAGGGACTTTGGTGCTTGATGCTCGGTCATTCTCTCCACATGACCCAGCCACCGAAGTCTTCCTAGTTTTATAAATTTTGTGATGTTTAGCTCCTTAAACAGACTACAGAGCTAATTGTTGTAACGTCTGCGCCCTGTTGTAACATGTAAGTCCATTTTCTAGAACCGGTCCGAAGATACTTTCAAAAACGTCCATGCTCACTCCTTCCTCTTAGTATATAACAATAGCCTGATATATTACAATATATAAATAAAAGTCGTTGATTTCGTACCCTAGTGGGCGTGGCACTGGCTTCTCACATCGAGGTTTCCGGGTTCGATTTCCGGTGAGGTCACAATAAATGTGGATATATCTCGGGTATTTTTGTGATGTGTTTCGCTTCAGTTATTTGGGCTTTATGGCCTGTTGAAGCGTAAAAAACCAATTAATAAAAAATTTAATTCTCAAGAATGCGCAATGCGGTCGAAAATTATTTTTAATTATGCGGAAATTTCCAAGAATAATTTATGGACAGTTTAATTGACTGACTCATTTGTGGATTTTATTCTTCTTAAGCGGCTTCAGGGGTCTCGAAAGTCCATACCCGCAGTCGTGGCACCCCGAAAAACCCGCGCAGGATAAAGCCGCGCAGATAATACCGCGATGACAAAGCCGCGCAAAACCAAACGCACGAACGAACGCCACACTCTTCTGTCATGGCACACCACTTTTTCTTCGTCCACTTTCACACATCTTCTCATGTAAGCTCTTTGTTTGTTGAGGCTTCTAACAGGGCCATCCTCCAATATTCTAGGTCTTCCGGGACGCCATCCATTTGTTGCCTTCAACATTCTCCTCATACTTTTTTTTACCATCCTTTCCTCCGCGACCCTTACTTTATTCTATCTACCACGCCACAGCTAGCATTATACTCACTTCTAATTTGTTCATTCTTCACTCTATCGACCAAAGATATTCCATAGAAGCACCTTAGTGACAGCACCTCCACGGCATTCAGTCTACTTTTATTCATTTTTTGACAATTCCAGGATTCTGTCCCATAAACCAGAGAACGCCATAATGTATCGCTAGTCTTGCATCCTTTGACAGATTCTTACTGGCCATAATTGGATTGTGAGCGCCACTCGTTGCCGTCTCTACTGATTGCTGGTTTGACAACCTTCAAAAAGTTTGGGTTGTTTTGATTGTTGTTGTTTCTACGGGAATCCAGAGACGAGGATTTGACGCCTAAAAGTTGATGCTACCGATTGCTGAAGTACTCATAGTTCTTCATCTCCGTGTGACTAAGGAGTTGCGACTGCCGCACACACACACAGGTACAATACTCACGCCCAATCTTCTTTCATAACCCGAGCGTCACTGTTTTCGCAGTTTTTTGACCCCGCCAGCAAAAGGTTTCACAATTTCCGATGACAGTGACCTCCATACGGGCCAAAACACAACTTTCTTTCCACCGATACAACCTGTGGCCACGTGATCTTCATCCACTCGCCGCTGCAGTGACTGTGTGGTGTGTGTGTGTGTGTGTGTGTGTCTGTGTCCGTGTGTGTACGAGCAAGAAATTAGCGGGCACCACTTTCAAATCGCTCATTGTCGGCGCGAAGCGATTTACAAAATGCCTCATTTATCCGCCGATTTCGTTGTCAATTAAATTTCGCAGTATGCGATATTTCTGGTGCATTCGTAAATGCCAAGTGCATGGTAAATGTAACACGTTAGGCCGGCCGCACTTGGGATATGAATTACTAGCTGTGCCCGCGCGGCTTCGCACGCGTTGATTTTTTTTCTCCTTCCAGAACTTTCAAGAAGTTTATTGAGTGTACAGAAACCTTCTAGACACACCGACACATTCCGCCACTCAGTTTAGAGCCTTATAGAACTTTCGGGAATTTTCTAGAACCTCCTCTTTCCAGAACTTTCTACAGCATATTTTTCCGGAACCTTCTAGACTCACCGACACAATCGGCGCGCCTATTTTGAAATAATCTGAAGCATTTGCGGCCTTCCCATAACAAAACAATGTGCTAGAATGCATATTTTCGTCACCCACTCCTACCCACGCTCAGCCACCCCCACCAAACTCGCACATTTTCAATGGGACACCAAGGGCTATCCACCACCATAACCACCAAGGGGTGATAGTAACTGGTTGTGGAGAAAACTTGGCGGATAGGGAAACACGGGTTTCTTTTTATATATATATATATTGATTACGTAGGTACGTATTCGTACGATTATTTTCGTACGTATGGAGCGCTCACATTGATAGCATCTTGCGTTGGTCACGATAAATAACGTTTGTGCCAAATGAATAATCTGCGTCTTCTGGAAAACTCTATTATGGCAGACTTAAATAATGACAAATTTCATGACTATCTATCTAACAGATTCACAATTGCCGGGGAGAATCGAAGTGCAACGAGAGCTCATAAAATCAGAGAAATATTTAAAAGTTTTTTGTTCGAAGTACATAATTATACGCCACCTTCATTAATCCAAATTATTTAACTTTCAGGTATTTTTTTAGTTCTGTGGAGATTCTCCGCCATGATCTGCGCTGATGGTCACGCAGTTGAATCACTTTGGTCCCACAAACATTTGTGGTCATGTGTCAAATTGACAAAATTTTAAATATCCGTCGTACGAAATCGCAAAAATTTCCGAACAAATCCGGATCCTGTCGGACGTCGCATCTATACGTGCGTACACGCACTACTAAATCGTGTACAGTGTGCGATATTCAACTCTACTTCGAAGGTCAGGAATGAACTTGCGTATTCGTACGTATACGTACTACTCAATTTCGTACGAAAACGCATCCAGTGTGCGGCCGACGTTATATTTCTTTTTCTTATTTGGCTTGGGGAGAAGGTTTCCTCGTCGTGCGCTAATTTCTCATTATATTAACTGAATGATTAGAAGAATTGCGAAATCGTTTCGTTGTGTGATGAATTAACTACATCGTCATATCGTGGTTCGTGACGTAGTCGGGTGAAATATTCGCACATTTGAAATCGAAGTCCTGAATTTCATGTTATGATTATCTTAAAATGCAATTTTACATTGGGAAGAATAAAATCCTTACATAAAAGATCGTCGAGATCCTCGTGCCAAAAAATCTAGCAACTAATTGTCTTGGTTGACAACGTGGTTGACACTGCGGTCAGCTAAATCGGAGGCGCTCTGCAGGCTGGTAGTACCGAGGAGACCTGGAGCCACCAAGTTTGAGGAACGTGCTTTCAGCTTTGCGGGCCCAGCTGTGTGGAATCAGCTGCCTCCAGTGCTGCGATCTATGGAGAACCAGGAACACTTCAAGAAGAGCCTAAAAACTCATTTTTTCAGGATGTCGCACCTGTAAAGCGCCCTTGAAGCGTCTCTTACGCAAAAATGGCGCTATATAAATTAACATAGCATAACTTAAGACCCTACATCTTTATCTATTTTTTCGAGTGCTACTCATTATCGTAGCTACTTGCACTTTTTTTATTTCATTTTCTTCTTCGGTTATCTAATATTTGCGATCAGTTTGGCTATCATTATCTGCCATATCATGATATATCCCAGGGAGAAATATTGGTGTAGTTTCCTAGTCGCAGTATTACTACCGGTTGGTTATTTTTTATATTTTATTTATTTTTTATATAAAATAAAATAGAAGCCTAAAATGTTTATGGATAACGTTTTACATGATTCAATATAGGAATATAATAATAATATAATTTGGATACAAAGTCATTTTTTTATAGTTGGCCGAGTTTTAGCATTTTTGTCACATCTGTTTTGAATTTGTCAGTGGTCAGTTGTTTGGTCTGTTGTGGCAGGTCGTTGTATAGTTTTAATCCGTTGCAAATTAGTTGGGATTGTCCTGTTTTTGTTTTGGCTTATGTTATGTGATAGTTTTGAGCCATTCTAGTGTTGTGTTGGTGTTTTTCGTGTATTTTGTGTAATTTTATGTCTTCGTCTTGTATTTCGCCAATTGCTAGTCTGTGAATGATTTTAAGTGTTTCGATTTTTGTAATGCTTTCGATGTTTAATTGTTGTGTTATACGTTATCGTTGCTTGTATAATTTTAATATCTAGCGAAACCGAAATTAGTTTTCTCCGTAAATTATTATTGTAAATTCAATTTTGATCTAGACTACTGCTGCCCTCCAACAAGGTTTATAAACCATGAGAAAACCTTTTGCAAGGACCTTGTAATTGATTTTTTCTTTTAAGTCAATTCTTGGTGTATCTCGCAACATATACAAAGTATATTATTTATTGATTTGGCATTAATTTTATGGAATGACTTTGTAATTTATAAATAAATAAAATACTTATGTAAAACCACTTTTGAGTTCTAGTTATACACGACTAGTTTCGAGAGCCACAGATGCTCTCATCTACAGGTGAGAATATAAAAATGATCTAACAATTTTCTTTTAATAAGTTTAATTATAGTATAATTTTGGATTTTTCGAAATCTTAACGGTTTTTTCAAATTGGAAACCATACAAATGAGAAAGGAGCCCGACGCGTGGAGAAGGCGCGGAACCGGTTTCAACTAGTCTGACTCGAGCTATGGGTCCGATCAGACGGTTTCGCCGACGCCGTGCCCTCCTACGCCAATTATTACGTTTTCAATATTCTATAAGTTTTAAGGATAATAATATACATGGAATAGATTTTCCACATGAACTTAAAGCAAGAGGAACATGTTTATAGAATATCAAATTGTAAACAATACAAATGAGAAAGGGAGTATGATAAAAACTTGGTTTTTATGGGTTAGTTTTTTAATATATACTAGCTGTGCTCGCGCGGCTTCGCACGCGTAGATATTTAGTACACTGTTTGGATCGTCATAGAACTTTCGCGAACCTTCTAGAACATTCTCCTTCCAGAATATTCAAGAAATTTATTGAATGTACAGGAACCTTCTAGACACACCGACACATTCCGCCACTCAGCTTAGAACCTTATAGAACTTTCGGGAATTTTCTAGAACCTTCTCCTTCCAGAACTTTCTAGAGCAGGTTTTTCCGAACCTTCTAGACTCACTGACACAGTCGGCGCGCCTATTTTGAAACAATCTGAAGCATTTGCGGCCTTCCCATAACAAAAAAATGTGCTAGAATGCACATTTTCGTCACCCACTCCCACCCACGCTCAGCCACTCCCACCAAACTGGCATATTTTCGATGTGACACCAAGGGCTATCCACCACCATAACCACCGATGGGTGGTTGTGGCTGGTTGTGGAGAAAACTTGGCGGATAGGGAAACACGGGTTTCTTTATATATATATTGATTTTCAAGTAAGTATACTCGCCATCTAGAGAGAGTTAGAAACACAGGTTGATTGCTATACAAAGTGAAGATCGGCAAGACCTGAATTAATTGCAGAATGAACCATAGCAGTTGATAGATCAATAACTGCATTCGAGCATACACGAAGACGTTCACAGCAGCGCTCGAGCACAATTTAGCTACTCCTATGTGGTCACATTTTCAGCACTGGCATATTCACAAGCCAATCAACCCACTTTCTCTGTTTCCCATCAAACTCTGACCGCATTACGCCGTCCCGTACGCCCAAACCATCGCGGAGCCCGGCCCGAGCCGCGACACGGCGTAATTACCACTTTGAACTTGAACGAGGAGAAATCGAATGACGCAAATGATTACCTCTTATGAATGCGGCATCGCTGCCTGTTATACCAGCTGCTGCTTCGGGTTGGCGTGGCCAACCTTTGCAGAAGGCGAGATTCAAACGACTGTTGTAGATAGAATATTGTTACGAGATGTTATACTGACAACAACACTGTAGAGACGTCCTCAAGTCTCTCGTAATCTTGGGAACGCTCCACAAGTCTCTTGTGATCTCTGGAAAGTTCTAAAAGTCTCACGATATGTCTAATCTCGAAGGATCTAGACGGCAGTGTTACCTAGCTTGTCATTCGTGATGGTTAACCAACGCGATGTTAGCAACGGAGGGCAGCGCAATGTGACTAACGTATATTCCAGTGATAATATATAAAGTATGTTCCTAACGGGGCAAGAAATTTTCTCGCTTTGTTTTGTTTATTTTTTCAATTTTTTAATATCTCTTTCATTATATGGGAGATATCAATTACGAATATCTCCTAGTTATTTGCAACTATTAAGCTTGACTGCGAGACGTACCGTGGCAGACCTAATATTTTTGTATAGGATCATAAATAGCATGATTGATTGCCCCCAGATTGTCGGTCTGATCGCCTTTTTTGCCCCATCGAGGTCATCAAGACAAAGTGCATTATTCTATTATAGTGGAAATGTCAGAACTAATACATTAGCCAACTCTGTAATCCCCAGCTACACTCATTAGGGAATGAACATGCAGACGTGGCTGACATTTTTGCTGATAATATAACTGTGTATAGAACAAAGTTGATTGATATTTCTTCTTTTTACTACTACTTACAATCATTTTCTTCTTACTACTTAAACTTCTATTTTTAATTTACACAAATCTATAAGATGTACTTGAATCTTTTTAACTGCAATCTAAATTTACACAAATCTATTATATGCACTTGAATCTTTTAACAGCAATTTAAATTTCGACAATTCTATTATATGTACTTTTACAGTAACGGTATATCTGTCTTATGTTATTTTTTTTTAAATTTAACGCTCGTGTCATATTTTGGTCATTCATTTTGTAGCGTTAATTTAAGAGAAAGTATTAAGTAAAGTTTTTGCAATTTTCTTATTTATGCACAATTCAAATTGTTTTTTTTTAAATGAAAAATAACAATTTACGATTATTGACAGGTATTTTCCTGTATCCATCATTTCTTCTATTTCTTTGTCTTCTTCAACTACCTCTATCTTTATCTTATTATTCTTCCGCTGGCAAGTGTGTCTTGAATCACGAGATACATGATCTAGATGCCTCATGAATGCGCCAATCCTGTCTCCATACATCCTTTCATTTTCATACATTTTCCTGGTATCCTTTAAAATGTAATGGAAATTATTGTATTTGGGCGATTTTGTCTTGTTCGGAAGAATCTAGAACTTTCTCGTACCTGTACCTAGCAACTGTTGGGCTTTATTAAAAAAGGTTCCATATCTCTGAATACGTATGAAGATTAGAAAGGCTAGCGGAAAAACAAGGTTTTGTTCAATGTTTACATACCTGGAATAAGTTATTACCTAAACAAAAGAATAGGAAAGGGATTTAATCAATAATAAACATTAAAATAGATGTTAAAATTATTATTAAATATTTATGTTTATCTTGAGAGAAAGTACAATTCAATGAATTACCAGGGCTAGAAGCAAAGAATACAATAAATAATATTACAAAGTATTAAATTTTTTGAGACGGCGATAAGATAGTATTGCACTCAGGTTTTGATATATGAAACGGGTATAGCAATATTGTGATGTTTTAAACTTTAAAACCAATTTTCGTGTGCACTTCAGCTGTTTCTACGGCTCTTGCTTGTGAAGTGATTATTAATTTAATGTGAGTGACGTGATTATTAATTTTAATCGAAATAATGACCAAATCATGTCGTTAATAACTTGATAATATGTAGTCATCCTCTTTACGTGGCTATAGTTAGTAATACAAACGAAACACAAATTTCTTTTTTTTTTCCTTGTGTAATAAAGGGTCCCGATTACATAAATGTTGTCAAATTTTGGCGTAAGCATGTTTAAAAGCAGTAGAAGAGTGTGGCGTTCAATCCTCTCTGCCTACCTTTGCAGGGAAACGGCGTGATGGTTAGTTAGTTAGTTAGTTATTTTATGTTTAAAAATGATACATTTTTGACACTTCACGCCATAGATGCCCATATAAAATATATGTTTTTGCTGTTTTATTCATAGAAATTGACAATTTGTGTTTCAATTGTTTTGTATTTTGCATATTTTTTATTTCGATTGGAAGATTGTTAAAAAAATTTATGCCCGAGTATATGAAATTTTGTTGATATTTTTTCGTATTGCATTTTGGTATTTTAAAGTAGTGTTGTGATCTTGGTGATGTGTTTTTTTCGAATTTTGTATGTTCGTCTTCTTTTATGAGTTGCATAATTGATATTTTTTTTATATAGTTTCTACCTTTGGGACTCTTCCACAATTACCCATACATACATTCCATGAGTAAGGTTATAATGGCTTGGCTTTACCCAACCGAGTTCCTCCAGGGTATGCTTGGCTGCAATAATTTAGAGATTAAATTGAATGTGTATCTGATTACGCATTTTTATCGATCGTTGCGCGGTACGATCGATAATCCTGAAATTATGCAGAGCATTGGTTTGTTTGTTCCCGATAATTACCTAAGACAACGTCAGCATAGATTGTTACACATTCCAATATACATAACAAACCTGCCAATGGTTATGCCTGTTGGAAGAGCTACTGCTATGCTGAACAATATTACTCTGGATATTGATCTGTTCCATGTCTCTGAGAGGGTTTTCCGAAGCAGGATTCTCCTACACCTTTGATATAAATTAATTTATATACGTTTGATATTTTATTGTTTGTATATTTTCTCACTTGTTAATAATATTTACGAATATAACATACGTTTGTTGTGTAAATGTTATATTAAAAATAAATAAATTGAATTAAATTAAAATAAATAATTCTGTCTTTAAACCGCTAAATAAGTGACCAAAAATGCCTACTAAAATGGAAACAGAGCAAGAAGGCGATACGAGATGGACGCACAAATAAAAGAAACGACAGCATCATCTATGCAGCCTTTTAGCAGAAGACCAGGAAGAACGGAAAGTGATACTATCGGACTCAATAAAGGGCAATGGACGATAGCCCATCCTTCCTGGGTTTCAAACCATGGAATTGGTTTGCAGCAAAGCACATCTCCTTCTCCGTTCTGCTCGGTCTCCGGCGATCCTCTTCAGCCCTGTGTAGGAGGCACAATTCATATCTTGGCGCACTTGCTCAAGATATTCACGGCGAGGGCGCCCTCTGGCAATCTTTCCCTCTACCATTCCCTCCAGTATAGTTTTGAGCAGATTTTCATGGCGTAAAATATGCCCCATCCATTTTGCACGCCTTTTCGAGATGGTATTTATCATGTGCCTGGTGCCATCGATCCTGCTGAGAACCTCTTCATTCAAGTAATGTGGTCTCCAGAAAATTCCTACGGCACGTCTATAGGTCCACATCTCGAAGGCTTCTAATCGTTTTTATGATAGTAAGCGAAAGAAAATCCTAACAGATCTTGAAAATTTTCTATTCAAATTTTAAAATGGTATATTGATCAAGTCTCTTGTTATATACTGTTTATTTTAGTGATTTTAAACCACACGTGTACAGTAACTTGGCTTCTTGATGGAGTCAACAATCTTCTAGAGACTTTCACGGGTATTTCAACGATGACACCATTTCCCAGGTATGTCTTGCACCACCTTCGCAGAAAGCTTTGTTCTGATCTAGGATGTGCAGTCTGAAAATGTTACTTCCAACAAACCTGCCCCCTTTTGAGAAGTTCAAGATGAAACTACCGCAGGTCAAAGATCTTCACAGATAATGGATTGTTAAGGTATTTTGTCAAACACATTGGAAGATACTTGTTGCAGAAACTGCGTACAAAGTTTTTTATTCAGAATGTGTGTGGGGTATAAAAGCAAAGGCAGCAATATCAAAAAAAAATAAAATGCATTCATCGGGAATTACTAATTTATAATGCACTGAATTCAATATTTTATAGGTAACAAAGCCTTCAAATTCACAGGAAACATGATTTTGAAAGGGTTAGATACATAAAATCTAGATTTCAGTACATTTTAAATTAGTAATCCTCGGTGAATCCATTTAAAACATTTTATTTTTTTAGATATTGAAACATGAAACCGCTGGACCACAATGCGTGATCACAATGTAACTATGCATGTCTCAACTTAAATTCTTCTGATTAAATAAATATATTTATTTTCAAATCCAACCAGGTTTCGCTACGACCGTAGCTTCTACATCTTAAGAATCTTAATTCAAGTTTCTCCCTGAAGAAGCCACAGTCGTAGCGAAACCCGGTTGGATTTGAAAATAAATATAAGTGGTGTTTAACTAAGTTAGTTCTAATTATTTAATTATGTCTCACCACCAAGTGTTTGCTTCCTTCGAAAATTCAAATTCTTCTAGTGAGACATAGTACAACCCAAATTGTACACTATACGTGATTAAGAAATAAATAAACACCTCAAGACCAAAAGACCATGAGAAAGACCTCGAAAAATTAAAACGCACGGTCCAAAGGACCATTCTGTGCATCCTGTCGTTTTCGTACAAGGAGAGCCGACCCCAAACAAATGAGAAAACGAAACTTCTGTGTGTAGTTTCCTGGGATATTCTACCGTGATATCGGACCCTGCAATGGGATCCGAAACATCGACCAGAGGTCACATATATACGTCAGAATATCCCAGAAAACTACACACAGAAGAAACTGAGCGGCCGCGAAAACCAGAGAACATTTTAGAGAAAATGAAATGTCGCAGAACAGCCTCTGATCATAGCCTTTTAGGGAAGGTTTGTAGATCGTTGGAATGAAAGAGCAATCTATTGTTAAAAAAAAATAGAAGCAGAAAGGGTCGGAGACCCACCCTATCCCGGAACTGTTATGGAAGTGTCTACTTCCTTACCAGTTCCTTTCAGCAAATCATCCCGTGAATTTATTTATTATTGATCAAAGTTTATGACTTCGTCCCTTTCTGCATCTGTTGGGTTTCGAGTTTATTTAAAAAAGGAATAATGTACATCAACAATCTAATAAATACAAAGAAAAAAAAACAATACCTTAATATCTTATAATGCGTATACGTGCTACTCGATAGCCCGACAGAGCAGCAGTAAAGGGGACTGTAGTATTTACAGCCACTCCCAGAAGGGGAGAAAGGACGTCACAGATATATTTTGGTCCCGCTACCGCGACCACGGACCAGTGGAAATTCACTCTGTCCAGGTCACAACAAACCACATGAGAGCGTCATAGAGATTACTCTCTCAGCTCTCCCCGCGCGGCGGCCGGTCTTCTTAACATCTCCCAGCGGGAGACCCATACTCTAATGAACTCTCGGAAAAGTGTATTGTTAGTATTTATTTCTTCCAGGAGATATGCCCGGGAGCAAGAAAAGGCGTGTAACTAAATGGTTAACAAAGGAATAGATGATTTAACGCGGCACAGGCCTGCCCGATGTTACGGCAGAGGCCCGACCGGTGTGGCGTCGCCGTGTCCGTAGCCCGAACACTTTGTTCCAGCATGTTTACGTTGCAGGCGACGGCCCTCGCGGTCTGTCTACGTAAACATGATAAAAGAGGATCCCCGCTTTCGGAGACAGGCAGGTACGCGGCGAGAACCGCTGCAACCTGAACGCAGTCCGAATTCCATCAGACGAAAGGCTCGAGAGAGTCACAGGTGCCTCCACCTAATGGGAACAATACCCCGGCGTCTCCTTGCGGCAGTCGTTGCGCCTTCCGTTGCGTCAGCGCGGCCAGCTTTCTCCAGCGCCGGAGCGGTGGACCCTCGCGGAGTGTCGACGAACTTTTACCACCGCGCCGACGGGGGTCAATGGCGCCGTGGTACACTTAGCGGCGGCGAAAATCCGCGCGCACAACTCTCGCCGAATTTTTTTGAACGCACCCGGTCCGGTGCACTTTTTGCGAGACGCGAAGAGCCGAAAGTTTTACCCGTCTGTCGAGAATCTCCCGCTTTTTGCGGGCCTGATCGGTCTATCGAAAGGCGGCGGTACATCGTACAAGTCATATAAGATTCGATATTCTTCTTCTAAAATGTGTTCCCTGTAATGTGTTATTTTTTATTTAGTTTCATATCTCTTTTGAACGCTTTTTTGGTCACACTATGGATTTCACATATCTTGTACTTAAACTTTAGCTTTTCTTGTGTACAGGATATAACAGAGCTAGTTCAAAATAAATGCAATTCCTGCCATGATTATGAGTCGAAAATGTTCAGGAAACCGTGATCTAATATCAATAGTTAAGTGATATGCGACGTCAAAGTTTGCATTTTTCAAAAATATTTCTGACTTATTTTTTGTAAAACGTTGGACTATCATTACAGTAACTAATATGTATTATGAAAAATTCATACCCTTAAAACAAGTGAAATAAAATGATAAAAACCATCCAATTCCATTTGGATTTTTTTCAGGGTTTCTATTATTTTATTGAACTTTTATTGAAACTAATGAATTTTTTGTAATCGATATAAGTAACTGTAATGAAACATAAACGCTTTTTATAAAATAAGTCAGAAATATTGAACATTTTCGACTCACAATTAAGGCAAGGAATCCACCTGTAAAGTTTTTTAGACTAGCTCTGTTACATCCTGTATATGTAACTTGTAATTCTCACTTAATGGATAGTAATTTGTATATAGGTACTCTAAGGATAGTAAGTATGTTCCAAATTGTTATTTGTCCCTGTGCCTTAGAAGCAGAGAAGAAGTTCTGAGTGGACGCGTTGAATGCGTGAATTTTTTATTTTGTCTCTTAGGGACACTCCACATGACCGTCTCACCAGGCGCAATTCAGTTGTTTCCGGCTGTATTGTAGGTGCTGTACATCGTCCAGCATTCGGTGTCATGGTGAAAGGCTGGTCTAACAATTTTCTGGTATTTTGGATCACATAGGACTCCGTCCCACACTAATTCTGTAATCCATTTATCGGTGAATTTAATAAATAATTTCCAGCCTGACAATGTTTTGTCTGGGACATGACAGTAAGCCAATTAATAATGATCACCAACATGATCGCTACATCATGTCGGTGATCGGACTGCTGCTAGAAGAAGAAGACAACATACTTGAATACCACGCAAGCAGTGCAGAAGACTGCCTTAATTTTGGAACGAATCAGGATTCAAGATAGGTGGTTCACGAAGTGTCGGAGACGCTTCCTCCAATTCGAGGATGTTCACCTGAAAATGCTGGAAACTTCTGGAAAGGTGGAAGGCCAGTAAATGGCAACCCGCAGCTTAGTCAGAACCGTTTTATGAGCGAAGGCTTCCATGTCAGACCCACTCATTTGCAGTCAGGTTGGCTTTTTTAATGCTACACGGCATCCGTGCTGTATCGCAGTGCAGCACAGCTGCAATATAGCATCAAAAGGCCATTTAATATCCATAAAGAACAAAACTGATTTATTACAAGAATGTTTCGTATATTATTTATGCGATTATAATGTTGTTTATAAACTTAAGACGATCGTCTGAAAATGCTAGCGAATTTTGCATTTTGTATCATATTATTGTATGGGAGGGTATCAAATTAAAATTAAAATACACAAATTTTAAAAATTGTATTTTTCAAAGCAATACTTCTTACTCAATTATTTAATAAAAAAATAAATTACCAAATCAGTTTTGTATGTCCGTAAACACAAAATAAATTGATTATATTTTCAATAAAATCGCAAAGTGAACGATTTTCTTTGAGTATTAAAAATTACTTTGAAATCGGTTAGATGCTTTTTTCACAATGTTAAAAAAATACTGTTTTAATTAGGTATGAAGATACCTATATTTTTCGTAGCTTTTTCATTCTTCTAACTTCAATAATTTACAACAATGGATATTATTATTTTAAAATAAAAACAAGAAAAAAAAAAATCAAAAACCTCAACCTATTAATTTATTTTTGTTATTTATAAACGTTGGCTCTAAAGTGCTTTTAACCAAAACCTGCTCTGAAATCCTGAGCGCCCGATTTGGACTTGCAACTACGCCAACTCAAAGATGTACATATTTGCCACTTTTTAGAACCCGAATAAAACATTTTTCTATTGCGGGCACGCCCCAAGATGTGTTAATTGCCGAATAAATCAGCGACGCGGACGTCCCGCGCCACGCCGCCATTTGCAAAATCGGATACGCCGTCTTCTGTCACTTTTGAATTTGGAACGGCGTTGACCGCGTTCGTAAACAAAGCTAATGTGAGCCAGCCGGATGCTCCAACACGTGAATAATGCGCGAATGTGTTCCGAAGAAAGTTCCGACAATTAGGGACGGGTTTTTTAAAGGGTTTTTAGGTTTAAAAGGCCCCTACCCAAAATATATTCGTCCAGCGGTAATCTCAGAAGAATATATGACGTAAAAAAGTAACTCATAAAAACCAAGTTTTTAGGAATAATTCAAGATGATGGTCCCGTTGTTCATACAATGAAAATAAGTATTTCACTATATAATTTAACGTCCTGTTAATTTAATCTAACTAAAATAATCGTAATCTAAATTAAACAAACCAAACCTAATAACCGAACCTAACCTCATATATTGCCTATGAAATGTCAAAATATGCAGTGCATTTTTCGGAACTTTAAAGTGTAATATCTTATTTAATACTTACTATTTAAACGTAAATTATCTTTCATTTTGTTATTAGCACATTCAATAATATAGTGAAATACTCATTTTCGTTGTATATGCAATGGGACCATTATCTTGGATTTAGCCAGTTTTTATTATACTCCCTTTCTTCGTAAAATATAATAATAATTTAAGGTGAATTAAAACATATAACATAACACTATACTTACAGTAATTTAATATACTTCTAAAATGTCAGATGTTTTGAGCTTTGATAAGACACTTCATGCTTTGAAGATTAAATTCTAAAAACATTTGTCAGTCAATTTAGATTTTCGACATTTGTAGTGAAGTACCTATTATGAATACCGACGGAGTAATTCTAATTTAGAAAATATTCCGCGACGTTATCGGGCCGCTGTGCTAGTAATCTAACTTTTCTAATGATTCCAATTTGAAAAAACCAATAAAATTTCTAAAAATCCGAAATTATACTATAATTATTTATTTTTTTTAACGAAAATTTGATAGATCTTCTTGATCGTCGCCACTAGTCTGCTTGCAAAGTTTCAGCTCGATTGGATTGCGGGAAAAGGGTCAAAAATCGATCCAAAGTTTTTTCGATGGCAACCCGGCAAGCAAGCAGACGCCACGAGTTAATATAAAGGGAGTAAAAATAATCAAACGTATGCGTCTTCATTGCGATGGTGACTATAGATTTTTTCATATAGGCTTGCAATTGAGTTAGTGTGGGTACTAGTGATGGGTCCGCTCTGTACTCACTACTACAATGTAGTACTACATTACATTGAAGTGTACACTTCACACCTTCACACTTCACCAAGTGTAGTGCACGCTACAAACTACACACACTTCAAAGTTACCGAAAGTACAAGTACATACTTCAAATAGTACATTTTTTATGTGAAATTTTTGGAAAGTCGATGTAGGTAAATGAAGAAATTTTTGGAAATCTAAACATTTTAGGACCGTATTATGAAATCTCTGAAAATTGAAACAACCCCCCCCCCCCCATGATTTTGAAAATTTCTAATAGTACACTAGAAGCACACTTCTTGCAGGTCATTACAATTTTGTAGTACTACAATTACAGTTGCCGGCAAATTTCTTGAAATTTTTTGGCGTAGTGGGGGAATGCGCAGAAGACAAAATTTGGGTCCCTTTGGTGGAATGGTACATGCGCAAACTACAAGACGTTTGCCGGCTACTGTACCAGTCAATCATAATAAGCTATACACATTTAACTAAAATACCCATGAAATAAATCGAATTAAAATATGTAGGTGTATCGAAGGGGCGTGCAGTGAGAATAAGAATTATTTCAACGTATATTTAGAAGAAAAAAATGTAAATTAAATATTTATCTGACAGAATATCATGATGTATTAAAATCCGAATAATATGTTTATTATAGTGATTGGAATATTACGAGATATATATGTTATTTCGGTTTCATTTAAAAATATACGCTTAGGAAAATGTCATGCTTCTTGTTCTCACTGCACGCCGCCGGCTTATCGTATTATTCCTATTATCATCAGATATCACTTTAAACTCGCATGTTTGAAAATCAATATATTGTCACGCGAATTGGAAACATCTATAAAATCCTGTTACATTGTGTAAATCGATCATTCAAACCAGTTGAAAGACAGGTCGTAAACCTTCCCTACATGCTTTCACATATTAATAGCTTCGTCTCTGTGAGACATCTATAATTTATCTTAATTATATATTAATTAATTTATTTTGCGAGAGATCTGCTTTGAAAAACCGTTCCGTAGAAATATGTGCGTATATTGGATGGCCGAAAACAAATTGCGTAGCACTTTCTATCCACATAACATTACCGCTCTTCAATAGCTATCGTCTTATTCTTATTTCTTATTCCGTAACATTTTTCTCGTTGCAACACTTTTCTTTACTTGTTTCATTTCTTCGTAGGAGGAGAATTAGTATGGCCAAACTTTCTTCTTCTTCCTTTTACTAAATCCATTTTATTCGGGCCTCTATTTAACAATATTACCCGATACTTTATATTTTAGCGTTTTAAATTTTTTTGTACCTGTATTATCTACCTGTTACCTGCCAAAATCCCCCGAACTCAAATGTCACAATATTCAAACCTTGTTACCTACTATAGTGTACACGTACAGAAAATATTTCAGGTTTGATACTAGAACGTAAGTACGGTCGCTGGCTCCTTGTCTAGTAGTATAGAAGATGACAGAAAAAACAATGTAATATGTACTTTATTAACACTTTTCATATGTTTTAGAACTGTCGATTTGAATGCCAATAAATAGTATAAATTTTTAAGCTTAAGCTTATGAGGGGGTTACAAGCAAAAGCACTACTTTTCATATGACGAGAGTAGGTACAGAATGACGTGTTTGAATATGGCTATCTGACAATGAGTGTCAATTTAACTATTTATAAATGTTTTTGAAAGCATGTTTGTGTATTTTAGAATAATTTTATCAACAATATATTTATTTTCAAATTAATATTCCTTTGGTTTCTTTTCGCACTGGCTTTAAAATCAGTTACAAAAAAGTAGAAAATTATGTGAAGTAGATAAAAAAAATATTTAATAAAAAACATGCTTACATTTAAATGTACTTAATAGTAAAAAAATAATTTTCGAACAAAATTTTTTTGCATGAGATAGATTATAGAATTCTGTTATTGATGGAGAAAAAGCGCCCACGCTTTTATTTGGAGAGTAAAGTAATAACTTTGTGTCCGAAATTTTATTTTTTACTTTTTAGTACATTTAAATATAACTACATAAGAGTGGTTTTTAAGAAAATATTATTTTCATGTATCTAATATTATTTTTTACTTTTAATTCTAACCATGGTACAAAATCACTAGTCCATCTTTTAGTGATATCATTATGTATATAACTAATTTCCCATATAAAATTTTGATTAAGTAATTAAGATTGAATAATAAATTAATTAATGAAAGTTCATATATTGTCATCAAGAATACGTATGCAATAGAATAGAGAATACTGTATGCAAAATTTCAGCTTGATTGGACATTGGGAAGCGGGTGAAATATCTATTATAACAGACAAATAAGTGAAGCTAATATAATCGTGGTAATTTTTTTTTATCTAAATTTCGTTTATTGGATAGTAGCGCTTTTGCATCTAAACCCGTCATACAGCTTTAGACGCATCTAATCCCAATTACAATAATTTTGTTGTCTGTCTGTCCCCGTAACTTCGTTTAACGTCCGTAATTTCGTTCTAATTCACGGCTAAAAAACGGCCGGAGACGGGCTTGAACCCCGGGCCACCAAACCCGTTTCACGCATGCTGCCGCGGCCGCCTCTCCGCGGAGCGCCGAAAAGATGCTGTAAATATATACTAGGCCTTAGCAAAGACGAGAACCAATGTCGCGTCTTTTTTGACGGGTTGCAGCTTGTATGTACACAATACACAACTTCACGTTCCCACACAGCAACGCTTGATGTATTGGCGTGTGATATATCACGTGTGGACTATTGTAATGGTATCTACGCTGGCCTACTGATGTTTCAGCTCGATAGACTACAATCTGCTGTAATGACTACAATAAACTATGACTACAATCTGACTACAATAAACGCTGCAGCATGGATAATATATGGAACATCGAAATTCTCGCACATAACATCCCTTCTGCGAGAATTGCACTGGCTTCGTTTTCCTGAGAGAGTAGAGTTCAAACTGTGTTGGTCGATGTACAAGGCAACTCATAACATGGCGCCTCTGTATCTTCAAGAGCTTTGTATGCCGGACAGCATAAATGGAAGACGTTAAACTCTAAGGTCAGCATCTACTCCAGCGGTGGGAAGGGTTGTGGAACCGGCAAGTCAGTTACAGAAAACTAGGTTCAGCGAACGGGCATTTGCGGTGGCGGGCCCCAAAGCGTGGAGCTCTTTGCCCTCCCTGATAAGAAACACGGATTCAGAGACTTTATTTGAGAAAAGACTTAAAACGCACTTGTTTACAAAATCTTTTTAATATTCGTTGTTTTCTTTTACTATTTTATGTTTATTATTATTATAATTATTGGCTGGCAATGTGACGGAGACACGTGCGAATTTTTTAAAAATTCAATGGCGCCTCTAGACTAGAATGTCCAGGAGAAAATGATGAAGTTCATGTGTGTCTCGTGTTATGATGTTTTGGAGGCCTGTGTCAATGCCCCTCGACTCCAAAAAGTGGGTGAATATAACTTTCTTCCGATGGTCAGGGCCGCATCAGAGACCGGAATGATAAACGCTGTAAATTGGCGAGAGTAAAGTTAATACCAGTCACTGGATATACAGGGTTACTTGTAAAACATTAATAACCTCGCAGGACTGTACTCCTGCCTTGATTACGAGTCGAAAATGTTCAAGCTATTATGACCTAATATCAATAGTTATGGAGATATGCAACATCAAAGATTGCATTTTTTTTTCAATATTTTTAACTTATTTTTTGTAAAACGTTGGACTATCATTACAGCAACTCATATCAATTACGAAAAATTTATTCGTTTCAATGCAAGTTAAATAAAATGATTAAAACCCTGGAAAAATCCAATTGGAATGTTTTCCAATTGGAATTCAAAGGTTTTTATTTTTTTATTTGACTTGTATTTAAGGAAATAAATTTTTCATACTCGATGTAAGTTACTGTAAAGATAGTCCAACGTTTTGCAAAAAATAATTCAGAAATATTGAAAAAAAATGCAAACTTTGATGTCGCATATCTCCTTAACTATTGATATTGGGTCATAATAGCTTGAACATTTTCGACTCGTAATCAAGGCAGGAGTATAGTCCTGCGAGGTTATTAATGTTTTACAAATAACCCTGTATATACTTAACGAAAAACTCTTGGGCCTTTTGAGATGTGGATGTATAGACGCGTATTGAAAGTTTCCTGGGTGGATAGAGATAAAGATGAGAAAGCTGTAACCTTCGGGAAAAGTCCACAAATGACTGCAATAGCCTGGAAGCAAACACCAGAACAGTCTAAAAATTTCGAAAATACCAGCATTTGGATATAAATAGCGCGGATCTAGTTTCGACAATTAGCCCGGTGCGAAGTCGGCCGCGAGCCGACGGCCAGGGTGGCCAGTCGTGAGATAATCGATAAATAAAGTGAAATAATTGAGCGGAGTGCCTCAGTGACGAAATGACCAACGCGACTATACGTGCGAGAATCGGACGGAATGTTCTAGTGAATGTTAAATAAATAATAGTGTAATTTAAAGAATAGCATTAAGTTTCATTTGTGTTAAATGACTTTATAAATTGAATAATAAATAAATCATTGATAAATAAATTGCAAATCACTTTCCGGTGTTTTCATTGGCCTCTAATTAGAAAGATTGATTCGCAATAGAAAACATGCTAATAAATCTAATTTTATCGCAATCAAACTAATCACTTATTTTGTCTAATTTAAATTAAATTTGTCAACCCTCACAAAAAAGTGCTACAGTTGGTTCAGAAATAAAACTGTCATTTGCCCCATTATCTAAAATAAAGGGTAAGTGTTTGAAAATGGTTATCTAGTGATGAAATGAAGTGAAAATGTTGGAAAATCTAGTGAAAACGGTTAAATTGTGTCAGTTTTATATTTAATCACTTTTGCTGTTATATATTGTCGCGTGTCGTGGAAACGCTGGAAATAAATTCAATATACAAATTCTTTTAACACGAAATAAATGTAATGCTATTCTTTAATCTACACTATTTTTCAATATTTCACACGTAAATTAACACTTAATTATCGGTAGGTAACACTTATTTATCGCTCGTAGAATATTCAATTCTCGCATATAGAAATCGCCACTTAGGTACCTCGCTAGATTATTCCCTTTGTTTATTGCTTCTTTCATTTTACGACTGGCAATACAAGCCTTCGCCTCGCGGCGACTTCGCATAGAACGAACTGTCAAACACGACAACTGCGCAGCGGCCTAGATCCGTGCTATTATACCTGTAAACGCTGGTTTTATCGAAATTTCTAGATTATTCTAGTGTTTAGAAGAAGGTACTCGTTTTTTCTCGGCTGTTCCAGTCGTCTGTTGACGTTTTGCGAAGATTGTAGATTACCCTAGATTTTTATATTAATTCCTTTTGCTTGCCTTCCGCGGCAGTACATTTCAGAAGCATTTTATCGAATGCATATCAATTTTCAAATATCGTCTCTAGTTAAAAGATCAATAGCAAATAACCATTAAAATATCTCAACTTAGGCAGAGGATAGAGTGGAGGATACTGTCTCCAAAAGATGATTCGCGAATTCCGAAAATAAATTTTGTAGGTGTTTAGTTTATTTTCCTATACTACGCTTTACTTTACTTTAATTGATGAAAAACGTCTAAACTCATTGCATTGTCATGAACACTTATTATTATGATTATTAATAAAACAATTAAATATAATAAAACTGTACAACTCTTCCAAGTACACCCCTGCCTTCCGGTTAATTCTCCAATCACGATCAAGTTTGCATTATTCAAAGTGATTCCCATCGATTATAGCTTTTCTAATTGTGGTTGAACGACCACTAATGGACGAGCACGTTGTTTATCCAATCAAAAAATTGGCTATTGCGAGGCCCGGTTGTTAAACCTATAGTTAAAAGACTTAACTTAATTTCAACAAAAACATATCTGTGAGCGATATGAACAACAATCAATGAAATCGAGTTTTGGAGTTGGAGTTGGATCCTGACGGAAAGAGTGAGAGCAAGGATCCAGGCTGCTGAGTATTCTAAGAGGGGTAGCGGGAGTCGCACTGGTGAGAAGTGCCAACGTAAGGCATACACTTGGCATGGAGCCCCTACTCCTACACATAGAAAAATCACAACTGAGGTGGCTTAGACATGTGCTAAGAATGCCAGAGGAACGGATACCAAGAAGAATCCTCCTGGAAACCCCGGAAGGAAAACGGCAGGTTGGTCGCCCCAGATTAATCCTTGGCTTTACCCAACCGAGTTCCTCCAGGGCATGCTTGGCTACGATAGCACAGTTTACCCAGAACAGTAGTTTATCTCCGGCCTGTCGGCGAGTTATTAGCCTACTCTTGCATTGACGCTAGGGTTGTCACTTTATTTTTACTCCCTTTCTTTTAACTCGTAGCGTCTGAGATTCCGACGCATAAGGTAGACACGAAACCCGAAAATTTCTGTAATTAGTTTACCTAGTTTCTGCACTTAAATTGCGAGAACGCTGATTAACATCAACGTAGACTTTTAAAAACTCACAGTCTTTGTGATAATCAACGCACCTTTTTAGTAAAGCACCACAAACCTAAAAAAGGCATTTTTTTCAGGAAGCGCATTTTTTTTCTAAAGCGGCGGCTGCGAGCGCGAATGGCACCGAAGGCACGGCCCTTACTGCCGCCGCCTTGTGCCCCCATATTCTATGTCAATGTGTGCGTCACAGTGCGTGCGTACACGGTGCGTGTGCGGTATGATCGATAATCCTGAAATTATGCAAAGCATTGGTTTGTATGCTCCCGATAATTACCTAAGACAACGTCAGAATGGATTGTTTCACATTCCAATATACAGGAGCAACCTGCCAATGGTTATGCCTGTTGGAAGAGCTACTGCTACGCTGAACAATATTACTCTGGATATTGATCTGTTCCATGTCTCTGAGAGGGTTTTCCGAAGCAGGATTCTACTACACCTTTGATATAAATGATTTTATATACGTTTGATATTTTGTCGTCTGTATATTTTCGCACTTGTTAATAATATTTACGAATTAAACATATGTTTGTAATGTAAATGTTATATTAAAAATAAATAAATTGAATGCTATATTAAAAATAAATAAATTGAATGGAATTGAATTGAATTAAGCTGGGAGAAGCAACAGAAAAATGTATACGAAAACAGAATGGGTCTAGACTGGTTTACTCATACAGAAGCAACGTAAGACAGGGAAACATGGAAACACCTTGTCGACCCTACCCGACCCTACTAGGACAAGGGGATGAACATGATGATGATGAAATCGAGTTTGAGTTAAGTATGCAGAGTTGTTCTATAGGTACGTATCTAGCCAGGAAGCATTAGATGAGTCAGAAAATAAAATAAAATGCGTCACTTTTTTGATTTTTTGAATAAGGACAAATGACATGGTTAATTATAATAATTACTGAAAAATTTAGCAAGAAACAACATTAGTTGAAAATTTTATTCACTTAAAATTAGTGTTCCAGTAGTATAAATAATGTATTACCGACCATCTTGAATCGAGTACCAATCATAAAGGTGCTCAATTCAAAAGCTGGCGAATGATTGGTTATTGAATTAAAAATTAGAACGGATTATTGAATTACGGTTTTAGGTCAATGTCGATGTTTTTGCAAAAACGACGTAATTGTCAAATATACGTTTTCAAAACAAAAAACACATTCATTCATTCGACATTCAATGCGGCTGTCAAAGTTGAATACTTTCGAAACTTTTGATTACGGAACCGTTTAAGGCCGAAAATCGATAAAACATGAAAGTGAGTAGGCATTTGGATTTTTTTTGAAAATGCACACGTATTTGTCTGCGATGCATCTTATTCTAGATATCACAAACCAGTAGTTACATTTGTATCACTTCAAAAACAAATATTAATTATTTAACTACATGAAATTATCATCAATTGTTTTATTGTATTAATATATATTTTTTAATCAATATGTAAATATCAATTATCATGCTCTGGGGTTTTCACGGCCACTCAGAATCTTCTGGTTTTTATCTTCTGCGGTATTATGCCGTGCCGGCCGGAAATGTCGTAGAAACACGGCACTATACCCCAGAAGACAAAAACTGAAGATCAATTATCATAACCACGCCGAGAAGAAGTATAACTTCTATCGCGCGTACATGAGTACTTGCTCCTACAATTTAATTTTTTAATTTTTTGATATTGTTGCCTTAGCTTTCATACCCCTGAAGTCATGTGCTTGTTATATTAGGCAAACGCCAATAAAACATACCTACAAAAGAAATGAAAATTAAAACTGTAATGAAAAATTAATCCAGTCTAATGAATCGATTCGTTTGATGCACAAATTAATCGATCAAATTATTACTAATTTCAACAACAACACTTTGGCAGTCGATTAGTTCCTGTTAGCGCAGTGTTTAGACATGCACTAACTGCACATTATCGAGAGGCCATGTAAATCGCTACTGCAATTGGTGCATTTTTTCCGTGTAAAGTAATATTCCGTAACACAGAAAAACAATGAACTTTATTTCGTGTAACAAATGAGGATAAACCATGAGGAAGAGATGTCCATCGTCGTAGCCATCCTATAACAGTGTAAAAGCAAGAATCAAAGGAAAGGAATTACTAGTATTTGGAAAATTGGACTTTAATTGAGTTGTATTTGTTTTGATTGTTGATTGAATGAGTTAATTATCTGTTATTGTAATATTTTAATTATATTACGATTTTATAAGCTTGTGCTACTGCTTTTCACTTATTATTATTATTATTTATTTTTAATTTCTATTACATTAAGACTTTTTAAGCGTTTGCTTCGTTATATTTTTGCTTTTTACTTTATATTATATTTATCTTTATATATTTGCATTTGTATTTTAAGTGTTTGCTTTCCACTTTATGCTTTAATTGTTTTTATAGGTTTTTTTTTCTTGATTGTGTTTCTAGAGAAATCATTTAATTTTCATTAAAAGTATTCATTCTTTAAATGTACACTTCACCTTATTGTTTGTAAAAGCCCTGTAAGGCGTTATAAATAAAATAATGACAAAAATAAAAATATCATAATTAATATTCGGTTTGAAGTCTGTTCGAGACGGGAGCGTATCTAGGGCTGACGGTCGACCCGTCAATTATCTTATCTTTCTTCTTGTTGTTATCTTTATCTTTCTTATTGTTATCTTTCTTCCTGTGCGAGCTTGTAATATATACGATCCCGGTGTGCTAACCTAATGCAGATAAAGGCAACAGAATGCTCCCGTCTACACTTCTACCGATACAAACGAGTACGGGCATTATCCTTGGCTTTACCCAACCGAGTTTCTCCAGGGTATGCTTGGCTACAATAGTTTAGAGACTAGAAGGAATGTGTATTTGATTACACATTTTTATCGATTGTTGCGCGGTATGATCGATAATCCTGAAATTATGCAGAGCATTGGTTTGTATGTTCCTGATAATTACACTAGACATCGTCAGCATAGATTGTTTCACATTCCAATATACAGGACCAACCTGCCGATGGTTATGCCTGTTGGAAGAGCCACAGCTATGCTGAACAAAATTGCTTTGGGTATTGATATATTCCATGTGTCTGAGGGGGTTTTCCGAAGCGGGATTCTCCTACACCTTTGACCAGATTTTATGTTATTTTTAATTTATTAAATATTTTCATTTTTGATATATACTTCCTAATATGTATGCCTTAAACATTTTGTTTGTCATGTACATATTATCGTGAAATAAATTGAATTGAATTGAATTGAATTGAATTGAATAAAGTGAGTGTGTGCATTAAGCGGGTATTGAATGGCGCCCATAACGCCTGTTAGATATAATTGTTATTAAACAATACAAGAAAGGAGTTTTTACGCGTCCGTGCCAAGGTGCGACGTCTTGGAGCGGCATTATCACACACACCCGAGCGTGTCGTCACAACCAGTTCCTGCATCACCACCAGCAGGAAGCTGTTACACAACCAGCGCCGGGGCAGTTCTGCTGGTGCCTGCAGTTTGGACGTTGCGGAGATGCCAGGTACCGAAGTCAGGTACCGTACGGTACTGCAAGGCAATACTTAACCTACACTTCAACACACACTCATCACGTCAGCCCTGGTGATGGACCCTGCAATGGGATCCGAAACAGCCTGAGAGGTTTTTTTTTATCATTACATATAAAAATAACAAATAAAAAAGTATCCCATAAAAACCAAGTTTTTATTATACTCCCTTTCTCATTTACTAGTTGAAACAGTTTTTTTCGCTTAATCTACGCGTTGGGCTTCGGTCACGCTCGGGCGACGCCGACGCTACAAAAGGGTGTAATAAAAAATTTCCAAAAATCCAAAATTATACTATAATCAGGTTTCGCGTCTACCGTATGCAACTTAATAAGTTGTATGAAAAAACCATTCAAAATTTGAAAAATCCAAAAATTTATTATTTTTTTTAACGAAAATTTGACAGATCTTCTTGATCGTCGCCACGAGTGTGCTTGCAACTTCAGCTGGATTGGATCACGGTAAAGGGGTTTAAAGTGGATCCAAAGTTTTTTCGTCAGACAAGAAGACAAGCAGACGCCACGAGTTAATATAAAGGGAGTAAAAAGATAAACATACAAATACAAACAACATAATATGACATTTTTTAGACCCTACCAAGCCACTTTTTGTGGCTTGTTGGTAGTGATCGGTTTGCTCATCTAGAAATATAATAGTTTGAAAATTTGTTGATATTTATAATTAATATTTATAATACTCATCTTTAAGCACAATTTTATACAGATACCTAACTAAATATGTGATTCAAAATAAAAAATACATAAGTATAGTAAATTAAACATAGGTACTCTAATCATACATAAACTCCGAGTAGCCACTCTCTTATTTTGCCCTTATTACATGAATATTCGCATTTAAGTTCTGGCGGAGGTAAATTAAAAATTCTAGGAAGTATATTTATTCAGGAGGTCACGTTTACATGGCAGCATATAGCATCTATTGTTGATGAGTGTGACATGGTGCGTCCCGGAGACCCTGCGCGCTGCTGAGAGACCCTGAGATTAGATTTAACGAGTAGGGTTTGTCCCATTCATCTCCGACTGCGTTGGCTGGTGATGACGAGGGGGTCAGGTCATAAGGATCTGAACTTCACGTCATAAATGGCTTACTATACACAGAAGATTCAGAATGGCCGAAAACCTGAGAACATTTTCAACTGCTCCAGTTTCGGCAGGAATTTTACAGATACTTTCTTCAAGTCACGGTCAAGATTGAACGTAGCGATCCAATGCTTAACCCCACCTCATTTGCAAGTTCTAGGACTGTGATGCAACAATCTTGCATGACCAGAGTCCGTACTTGGCCAACCAAATTGTTGTTTCGGCTTGTTGAAGACCTACCCGGACGTGGTTCTTAGAAGCGGTTCTACAACAACTCTATCCGCGATGTGCTCAATTTCCAACACACGTCTCCACCAAAAAATATATTCTTCTTTTTCTCCTAGTGTCGTGTCAGGTCCCTTCAACGTTGACCACGACTTGAGAGTACATCTGCCTCTCTCCAGCGGCTCCAAACAGCTCTTCCACTATCCCTATCCCTGTCCAATCTCGTATATTACGGACCCATGAGGTCTGCTCCCTGGCGACACCCCGTTTCCCTTCGATCTTACCCTTAATGATCAAATGCAAAAGGTCGTACTTTTCTCCTCTAAGCACGTGATCCAAGTATGACACCTTTCTGACGTTTATATTTGTCAACAAGAAGGCGTCACCCTAGAAAAGGTCTATATGCAAAAACAACATTTAAAAAAGAGAGAAAAAACACTTGAAAATGTGAAATACATAGGTGTATAGCTATCTAGTATCAGACACTTGAAGGTCTCTGGGTGGATCTTTAGAGTTATATCTAAATGGTTTCTTGTTAGTTACACCATAACCCATTTCTGTGAATTTATTGAGGGCTCTAGCATAGTTGGGGCCGCACCAACCCATGCACACTTGGCGTAGCTGAAAAAACTTTGACGGAGTACGTAGTATACCATTTTTGGAAGACTGAAATTCATTCATGAAGCTGCGTGGAGTTTTGAATGTATGTATCGGTTTTCTAATCTTTGGAGCCTGAACATTCGAGCCTTTTAATCCTTATATATAATGTTTAAAAGTATATTTCTAATATGTAGTCATTTCTGTGTTTGTGTTTTATTTCTTACGTTCAATATTTAAATTTTATTTCTAATATGTAGTCTTGCTAATGTTTAAACTTAAATAAAAACTTTACAGGTTGTTGCTTCAGAACAGACCTTATCTAGTGAAGCGACTACCTTCATTTATATGTATAAATTTGAACGAAAAAAAAAATATTTTCTAATTTTTTAAACTTGGCAATTATTTCATTAATTTTATGGTTTCTTTGTTTATTCATATTGTTAAGCAATTCCAATGACATCGTCGAACTGTGAGCATTCGTCATATTTGTTACTACCAGATGAATATGGATAAAAATAGACCCCTTTATCAAGTTAACCATTTTACGAGGTCGAATTTCGGCGAGATTGAGTTGAAATCATGAAAAATAAATTACTTCACGTAGTGCATACTGTTATATAGACCATTTTAAAATAGTAAAATGACTTTGTGACCTGATGTACTATATACACCCTTTTTAAAGGGACGCCTAATATTTTATTTCTTAAAGAACACCTCCCATGGTTTGTTTATTTAGGCGGAAAAAATGGAGGTTCGATATTATATACCACATTACACGTATCACGAAAATCGTAATAAATGATGATTGGACGTGTACATGTAGTTTTTTTTTACCGTTTATTAATAAGATTTTTTAAAGAAATTTGTACGCAATTTTATGACGTCAGTCGTAGAAGTTCAAGATAAGGCGATTTCAAATTTTTTTGCCTCATTCATCAACAAAAAAGAAAATGATGAAACCTGTCAATATGAAATTTTCTCGGCAGTCAGCGTGACGTTTATACGCATATCAATGTTTTTATGTCACACGAATGATATCCATTTTTATTTAATAACATTTTACATGAATCACACATGTAATAGCGCCAGTGAGTTCTTTGTAAGCATAACTACTCGTATACTAATATATAAAGAGGTAAAGTTTATAAGTTTGGATTTTGGTTGTAATCTCCGAAACTACTCATCCGATTTCAAAAATTCTTTCACTAATATTTAGAATGGACTTTTAGGGTGGACATAGGCTTTATATTATCATGTTAAAATGAAAGCGCTTTTCCGGGTGACCTATTTTACAACTAGAGTCGACTAAAAAACGCTCGAGCGTATAGAGATTTTTTTATTTTATTTTTTAACATACAGACTGTCAACAGGTTATTGATTGATGACCCTGATAGATGATCATTTAGTGACATTAGAGTACAAGTTTGAGTATTTTGTGAACATTTGAATATGATAATATAAATTACACTTTTTCGGTTAATTTATAATGAAAAATAATAAATGATAAAATATATAAGTTGTAGAACTCAAAAAGTACCAAGAGATCCAAGATCCTCGACTTCTGGGGTGAACGGGTGTGCTTGCCATCAATTCAAAACAGAACTCGAAATACAAGGCGCAAAATCCCTTTGAAAATGGCCAGCTCTATCTGTCCGAAACGTTGGGTACAATATAACAGCCTTTGTCAAGACTACAATACGCGGGTTATCCTAGAAAATAATCCTTCATATATATATATATATTATTAAACATATTTTTCATTTATTTTAAGGAACGAGTCCCTTAATATTTAATACGAAATAAATAAATGAAATAAAGTAATATAATAATAAAATAAATAAAATAAAAATAAAAAAATAAAAAATAAATACACAAATATCAAATAATAAAACTGAAAAATTAAATGCTGGAACCTGGATTCGAACCACGGACCTCTATGTTTCGCGCACAGCGTGTTACCAATTTCACTATCCCAGCGACTTAACAAGTCGTCAATATTTGATAGTTATATGTTTCTCATTGAATTATCCCGAATAAAAATGGAATAATATAAATAAGTGAATTAATAATTCAAAGAGAAACATATAACTATCAAATATTGACGACTTGTTAAGTCACTGGGATAGTGAAATTGGTAACACGCTGTGCGCGAAACACAGAGGTCCGTGGTTCGAATCCAGGTTCCAGCGTTTAATTTTTCAGTTTTATTATTTGATATTTGTGTATTTCTCTTTATTTCATTTATTTATTTTATTATTATAGTATACATATTATATATATATATTATATATAGATATATCTATATATAATATACAAATTGATAAAATATGAGTAGAAGTTCTTTAAGCTAGTTTTATATAAAAATATCCACGTCTTGCACGAGGTTCAACATTTGAAAGTAGGCGTTATAAATTATTTCCCTTATGTATACGGGATTAACTTTGTTATGATCATCTTATTCTGTTATCATTTGTCTTCTTCTTTTATACGGAACCAATAGTAGTGCAAATGAGAGGGAAATATATTTTTTCGCATGAGCCAAACAAAAGACATTTGACCTAATTATTTTCGCCACAAATTTGTTGCAAATACCAACATATTTTGGGGTCAATGGTCCTTCATGAGAATACGACGTTTACTAAAAATTAAAAGTCGAAGCGTAGACAGTAACAAAATAAAAATAAATAGGTATATGGGAGATAAATAAATGATTAAGTACTAATTTGAAAACAAATTTAAAAGATAACTGTCTGTAAAAATGACCTGGTTAATCAAAAAAAAATATTTAGTGGTGAAAACAAAGTACCTATATTCTTATTAACAAAGTGTTATTTTAGCATATAATCACTAAAAATGCATTTTTTTCTACCGGTTTCGAAAACCCTGAAAAAATTCCAATTGGAAAGATTTTTTCATTTATTTCACTTGAAATAAAGGGAATGAATTTTTCATGTTATGCATAAGTTACTGTAATGATAGTCCAACGTTCTGCAAAAAATAAGTGAGAAATATTGAAAAAAAATGCCAACTTTCACGTCGCACATCTCCTCAACTATTGAAATTATTAGGTCGCGGTTGATTGAACATTTTCGAATCGAGGCTTAAATCCAAGTGTAAAGTATTGTGGACTAGCTCTATTACACCCTGTATATTGAAAAACTCCCGGCAAAACTCTTTTGTATATCGCTCGTCTAATTTGTTCAACTCTATATTCAGCGACTTGGATCTTTTCAATTCATCGATCTATGAATTTAAAACTCTTGGATATTCACCTCGGTCATAAACCTTCTTTTTTTTCCTCTTTTTTAATGCATCTTCTTTCTTTTGAACTGCCTTCGTATATGTAATTTTTTATCTTGTATCTTTTTTTGATTAACATTTTTTCTTTTGCCCAGACCACGTATATATATACATATATATATGCAGATGTATTGATCAGATATCTTTATGCTATACATATATCTTTTGCACTTCTTTTTATTCTTATCTCTTTTCCTTTTTACTAAGTAGATTTATCCTTTCCTATCCATGCCTTATTCTCCTTTTACCTCTAATTCTTTGACTCCCATAGTTTTTCCATAATTTAAAACTTTCACTTTTTTTGTTTTTCATTCTATAACTCAAGTTATTGTTGCTTTATGTTAAAACACAACAGGTTAATTCTGTGGAAACTTGTAATATGGTCTCTATACTGTTCAATAATCATATATAATCTCTTTATATGTACTGTTAGTATCTCATAAATAAATAAATAAAATAAAATAAAATAAAACTAAATCACTATTTTTGATTTCAGCTATTTAAATCAAGGTTTTAAAACGGTGCGTTTTCTGACTTCGTTGTTGTGAATTTCGTTCGCGTCGAGAGTCGACCGCCTTAACAAATTTTGAGTAGGTATCCATTTTTGAAAACGTCGCAGAGAGCGAACCAGGAAAGCCGAGCCCCCGCGCCGTCAGACCAACCCGCCACCAGGCAGCGAACAGAATTACGGAAATTATTAAGCCAACGGATAGCGTATAATTTTTCGCCATTGCAAAAGTGTGCAGTCGCAAATGAGAAAGGCGCAAGCGCGAAAAACAAAAGTCGTCGACCCTCGCGTGCTTTCGGCGGGAAACGCGCCATTTTCCATCATGGCGTCGCCGCCTGCATTATTCATCGCGAATGTTATTCAATTACAATGGCCATTAAGCATGTGACATAAACAGTTACGTAAAGTCATTGATGCGCGGTTAAAAGTAGTAAGAATTGCCGAGAAGGAGAGACCAAATGTCATACTTTTTCTCCAATTAAAAATTATAAATTTAATTAAATGAATTTGCTTAGTTTACACCACTTGATTATTGGTGAAAACCAACCGGTTTCGGAAACAACTTTCCTTCGTAAGGGTATACTTAATATAGGGGCGTGCAGTGAGAAAAAGAAGCATGACTTTTTCCTGAGCACATATTTTGAAAAGAACCCGAAATAAGAGATTTATCACGGAATATTCAAATCACAATAATTAACATATTATTCAGATTTTAATATTTCATAATCCACAAATTAAACAAAACAAAAAAAATGTGTAATTTATCTTATGTTTTATCTTATGTTTTATTGTTAAATTAGTATTAATTATCTTTATTTGTAAACAAGGATTTTTTAAATAAATAAAAAAATAAATAAATAAATTCTGCCAGATAAATATTTAATTTCAATTTTTTTTCATAAAAGTCATGCTTCTTATTCCCTCTGCTCGCGCCTGACTTGATGCTAATTAAACTTTACAAATTATAAACAATCATACCTCGGTGTCAAGTGTCCAAATGGGGGTAAATAGTGGGGGGTGCGAAAGAAACAGGTGATGAGGTGAAAGGGAACATATTACAAACATACGCGTCGTATCAAGGAAGCACTAGAAATCTACAAGCACCCGATAAATATTAATAGAGATGATGGTCTCAAATTAATTCACGGTATCCGTGAAAGTGATCAGACAAGAAACAAAGCATATACACAACACAAACAACACACGACTCCGACACGGTATTGCCACGTAACACATAAACACAGAAACGCTAAGCTTTCCACACGGTATTGCTAGCTAATACTTAACACAACACTGACAACGTTCTCACCCTGCTTTCGACACGGTATTGCAAGTCAATACTTAACCACAACACAGACACTCACAACAACACGTCAGCCCTGATGATGGATCCTGCAATGGGATCCGAAACATCAACCGGAAAGGTCGTGAATACATGACATAATACCCCAGAAGGTACAAACTTGAAAATAACTATTTATTTAAGGGGGGGGTAAGGTTTTTAACTTTTTTCTTTGCATTTTATTTTTAAATTTTTAAATTAATGTATAACATCGTAAGAATATTGTGTCAAAATTTCAAGTCAATCGGAGCAAAATTGACGAAATTATGAACATTTGAGCGATACTCAGACTGATTTTCTATACCTGCTCGGGCAGCTGAGAGACGCGCTCACCTGAGGACTACCGGACGTGCTATTGTATTGGAAGAGTTTTGCGTAGACAAGGACAAAAAGATGCTGATGATGAAAGCTCTTTGCTGTGTGAACATGGCATCGAAGATTATGTGTAAGTATAAAATAAATGTTGAGTTTTATTTTGAATTTTACAGTGTGCAAAACTTTAAAGCGTGTTCCCCACATCTCACGTTTTCAAAGTCGGTGTCCATCATAACTTCAAAACTACTGCACCGATCTTTTTGAAATTTCGAACACAATTTCTGTACATAATTTATTAAGTAACGCTGGAGACTTTTTCAAATATGTTATTAATTTTTATTTTTTAATAACAAATTAGTCGATATTTTTCGCAAAAAAATTGAGTTTTTCCCTTCAAAGTGTTCCGAAAAATTGAAAAATTGAAAATTCAAAAAACCCCTCCAGCGTTACCTGGGAAAATCTATTATCTAACGAATGAACTTTGATTTTTTGATTTCAGATGATCTGGCACCAAGTTATGATGGACACCGCAATTCTCCTTTTTTCCGAGACACGTCCGAATAATTGCTGCCATTGCCGTATTTTTTAATAATATTTCGTCTTGAAAATTTTACACAATATTCTTCAAATGTCATACTTTAATGTATTATTGGTTTAAATAAAGAGATTTTAACTGTGTCGTCACAAGAAATTCACAAAAACATGCCTTTTTTTGTACGAATTAACCTTACCCCCCTCCTTAATAAACAATATGATTTATTATTTATTTATCGCGTGGCCCAAATTATTCTAGATAATATGTTCCCCTTTTCAATTCTCCACACGTACCCCTCACCCATCTCTCTCACCTAACCCGCGACATTTTCGATTTTTGCAACATGTGTTGTACAATAAGGTGACCAAATAAATCGGTTATACTAAAACTAATATTCTATTAATTCTTTTTTGGATGAATTCTATCATTTTTATATATTTGTCATAGTGTTTGGGAACAATTTTTTATTTTATTTTTAACTTTAGAAAACCCAGAACCAGAGTAAAATCAATTATGAGCACAAAAAAGTGATTAAATAAATCAATTATTGTTATTAATATTTAAAGCGTTAACTTTGCGGTTAGACATTATAACAGAATGTTAGTTGAATTAGTATAAACCACTACCAGATTTTAGGTCTACCGGTTTCGAGACCTACCCATCTCTTTGTCAAGAACACTACTACGTTCACAACACTATATATTTTTTTTTTTTGTTTATTTTATTGTTTATTTACATTCGTTAATACAAGTCACTAATAACTGCCACACTAGGTAATAACCTGTTCTGTGGCAGTTATTCTCATATGAAACTTATGTAATATTAACAAATGACAATTAAAGAAAGTATAAACGTAAGAATGAAAGTAGATCAATAATAATAAAGTAAATCAAAGGAATACTTAAATATAAAAGAAAAGAAAAGACAATATACATACAAAATTAAGATAAGAAAAAGTTACAAAAATAAATATAATATAAAAGTATACTTTAAATTATATAAACCAGTTTTTGCCAATTCAGGCGGATCACTTCTTCAGCATACCTTCTACCTGATATTTTTATAAACTTAGTGATATGATGTTTAATAGGTTTGTGTAGAGTTATTTCTTTAGTTTCATTAGGTAACTTGAAAAAAACAAACCAAAAGCAATATACACCACAACCATAGTATTGTTAAACTTTCACCAATATCTATTACACGCGTGTTAATCTTATCAAGGACTAGCATGCACTAAATTGCCTACAGGATGAATTCAAGAGTCTGCGAGGAAGGGGAAGTAAGGGTACGTCTCGAAACCGGTAGACCTAAAACGTGATGATGTGAAAAAAAAGATTGATAGGTCTGATCTTCTTCTTCTTCTCCATCAGCCTTCGTCTCTCCACTGCTGGATACAGGCCTCTTCCTTCTCTTTCCATCCTTCCTTGTCGTACAACTGATCAGGACACGAAGATAGATGAATAATCGAGACAAATGTTCGGATTCATCTTCAGACACCGATGGCCGCCGTTGCGTCACTATTTTCGCGACGAACGAGTCCGCCTCTCGTAATAGTGAAATTTCTCCGCGGTCGGGGTCGCCGCACCGCCGGCAGGTTGCGCGCCGGCCCGGGCAAAGCCGGAACCTTCCGGCGGCCATCTTGACTTGGCCGTGAAAGTTTGCCGCGCGCGGGAAAAGCGGCCGGTGCGCCTCCCGAATCCGATCGAGAAACTATTAATTATTTTATTAAAAACACGCTTATTAAAATTATCCACATAGACGATATCTCTAGGCGAGCATCCAAAACTCTCGGCTTCGTCCTCAGAGCAACGAAAGAATTCCACGACACAGCCGCTCCAATTGCTATCTATAAATCCCTCATCAGAAGTCTACTGGAGTTCTCATCAACACTTTGGTTACCCAACTACAAAATTCACAACTACAGAGTCGAAAAAGTCCAGGAAAAATTCCTTAAATCACTGACACACAGACAAGGCCTAAATGATGCTCGATACATACGACAAAAGACTCGAAAATTTCCATATAATCTCATTAGAAAAAAGACGAAAAATCACAGACCTTATGATACTTCACAAAATAGTAAACAACAAACTAGACTCGCCCTCAATACTCTCGCAAGTAGATATTAATATACCTGCCCGGTCTCTGAGATCCCAAACACTATTCCACACAAAGGTCTACAACACCAACATAGGTTATTTCTCTCCTCTACCTAGAATGCTAAACCAGTACAACGAGGTAACGTCATGTAACCCCAACATTGACATATTTCACATGACACAACCTCAGTTTAAGAGAGAAATTATATCGCTCCTGACCGAAAATAGTTTGAGCGTGTAAGACGGACTCTTCGGAAATCAACCTAAACAAAAATTTTATAGCCACAAAGCGCGGGTACACATTTTCTGACTTAGTTGACCTGGGAGCCTACATGCCTATTATGTCGTGCGGAGAATGTGAACTTCGTTCATCTTGTAGTCACTTACTGTAGTATACTTATATTGTATAATGTATTAATGTTTTATTTCAATGTATCATCGTAAACTGTAACTGTACTAATCACCTTGTCTTAAATGACTATCCATTAGGGTCATTCTGACCTGTGGATAGTCTTTAAATTAAAAAATAAAAATAAAAATTAATACCATTTATGCCGTTTATATGCCGTGAAGTTCACATTCTCATGACCTGAGCCCCTCGACATCACCAGCTAGTTCAGTCGGAGAAGAATGGGACTAACCTTATTCCTTTATTTCAATCCTCCCATATTAACAATTTCAAGTTGCAACAGATTAACAAAGATGGGTTTACATAACAAAACATTTCGTGGAGTCAACATAAGAATTTATTCAATAAATTTAAACAAATAGGTAACTGTGCCGCTGAAGGCGACAACAGCTAATTTACCCGACGATATTTTACTAAGATTGTTTCTTCTTCTTCTTTTGGTGTCATGTCAGGTCCCCCCAACGTTGACTATCACCCGAGAGAAAGCGTCCCTGTCCTGGGCAGCGCGAAACAGCTCTCCAACACTTCTTATGCCCGTCCAGTCGCGTATATTGCGGAGCCAGGAAATTTGTCTCCTTCCAACACCTCTACGACCCTCTATCTTGCCCATAAGAATCAGGTGGAGCAATTCATATTTTTCTCCTCTGAGCACATGACCCAAATACGATACCTTTCGGATTTTGATATTTGTCAGCAACTCTCTATTCACTCTAGCTCTTTGAAGAACTCTCGTGTTGCTGACCATATCCGTCCAGGGTATCCGGAGCATTCTCCGATGTATCCACATTTCGAACGCCTCCAGCCGGTTCATGCTACTCACTTTGAGGGTCCACGATTCCACTCCGTACAGCAGGACTGACCATATATAACATTTGACCAGTCGCTGTCGAAGTTTCAGGTTAAGATTGTCATCGCAGAATATCTGTCTCACTACTTCTAATTTAAAACAAACTGGCCGCTCCCCGACACTGTCGACCGCGGCCGCTCAATTTAAAAGGAGAGCGACATAACCTAAAATTTGAGAATTATACTCTGGCGTTAACATCATCGCTAATGTCGTGGACCGGGGAAATTCATGACGCTAAAGATTTAAATTTAAATTCATTAGATACAATAATGATAAAACCCTTTCCACTCGAAAGTTTTTCGGTATGTTAGTACTCGTTTCTAGATGAAATTCCTTAACATATTGCTATTTATATGATTCTGTTTAAATTATATTGAAAAGTAAAAAACACAATATATAAAAAATATTGAGAAATAAGACTTTATTTTCTTGCCGCCATAGCGGCGGTATTCGAGTAATATGGCAAATCATGCATGCCGCTTCTATGGCGGCACTCAAGTACAAAAACACTACAAGCAGAAATGCTTGTTTATGATTTTACACCTACAAAATCCTTCTCTATACACGAGTCTCTGGCTCTCATAGAGATAGTAGAATAAATTGTTTCCTTATTTTAAATATGAAATTATATTAATATACGTAAAAAGAATAAATAAATAAAATACAAAAAAAGCACTACTTTTCATATGACGAGAGTACAGATGACCTGTTTGAATATGCATATGCAGATATATCAATTCCAGAATTTATAAATGATTTTGAAAGCATGTTCTTAGCAGCATTTCATCAAAATAATGTTAATTTTTAAAAGTGATATTCTTTTGATTTCTGTTCGTACTGGCTTCAAAATCTGTTGAAGGAATGTGTTCGTGAATATAATATTATAAATATGTTTACATCTTTCAAGAACACTTAGGACACATACTCAAAATATTCTGAATGCATAGAAAACTGGTCAAAAAAGAAGTTAAGAAATCGAAATAATTTTCAGGCGTAATCTAGTGTAATAATAGTAAACCCCGTATAAGAAACCCAGAGTTCTTTGGAATAAGCCAACACACTAATAATGTTGGTTGTTTTTCTCACATCACAAGGTTGTGTCGCACATAATATGTGTATTGTATATGTTATAATATGTATTGTGCTGACCCTCACATTAATGCTGATATTCTTGCAATTACCTTATCATCGTTCAAAAACTCACTCATACACAACATTCATTTTCTAAACGATGACCTGAACCTATAGATCCATTAAGTCAATTATTTATTAAATACTAATCGCACTACATTCAAACACTAAATATACAATACACATAAATGTACATGTAAAATATACTAAAATGCAAAAATACACGTTACTAGAGCGTGCCGAAGACACTTGTAATTGGGATAATGGGCATAGTCTTCATTTATAATGTTTTATTATTAGAGTATCATGTACCTATTATACTGTTAGTGTCTCTAATAAATAAATAAATATATATAAATAAATAAAAATAACATGGAAGAATATCGTATACACACGTAAAGAATATTGCATTTAAAAATTCCAACATATGCGATGCAGTAATCCATGCACTTATTAGTTTATCAGACTCTGGAAGGCGTCAAGTGAACGTAACACACATCGTAACATGCCGTAATTATGACGGCCTGGAAACGTTGTCACTGCTGGGTGTTGTTGTTACCACTCATTTCATTGTAGATCGTTCACATTTTCCGGATGTCCGCAACGGGCATAGCGGAGGATTTTGCGTCACAAGCGGATTCGAAGAATGACAGTAGCTAGTTGCATCCATTTTGAGTCACCCGTCTAGGATCTTACTCATGGGTCATATTTACCACGCAAACTAATGACTCAAAACGATAGTATTATGTATGAATAAGAAACTTTCTCTGCAGGCACTGCTTGAGAAAGATTTTACGTATTTTGTAGACAACGTGATACACGAACCTCACAATGAAACATAATAATTTTAATTAATTGTCTGTCCGTCTGTTTGTCCCCGTAACTTCGTGCAACGTCCGTAATTTCGTCCGAATTCAATGCTAAAATAACGAAATTATACGGCCGGAGATGGGGCTTGAACCCCGGGCCAGCAAACCCAAAGGCGGCAACGATACCGATGTTGCTACCGCCGAGCTTACGTTGTACGACGCAAACCATTTCATGTTCCGCCCAGAACGGTCTCCAGGGTTCAAAATAGTACCTTTAGCTGCCGGCAGGGGAGATATATAAACAAATTTCAAATATATTGATAAATGTCGTTATTACTATAATATTACATGGGTGTCGGATATAAGTAAGTAAATACTTTTTCTTTAAGAACTGGCATGTAAACTTACCGTCATTTTTGACGGGTTAAAGCTTGTTCTTCAATAATTCCAAAAACTATTTATTTATTTGGAAATAAAACAGACAAAAACTAAGAGATATGTGTATATAAATAATAGCATGAATAATCAGAATTTAGCACGTTAGCCTGTGTCTTACGACCGAATTCAGAATCAATTCTTAGATGATTTAAAGGTTAAGATACGCCTTAAAAGTGTTATTTTGTACTGAAAACTACGATTTTAAGGCGTACCTTAACCTTAATTTTTTTTATGAATTCGAGCCTTAATGTGTTTACTATATTTGATTTCATGATTGATATTTACTATATTTGATTTGATGAAGCAAATTTGATATTTACTATAATACACAACTTCGGAACTGGAGAGAGCTGCCATGAGGGGAGGGGAGGAAGATTATTGAGGAGGCTAAGACCCACCAGGGGTCGTAGAGCCAAGAGTGATGATGATGAGAGGAGACATTTTTTCACTGTTACCATTCCCCTCTACTAAAGAGCTTGTTTATTTCATCTCTGTACATATTTTATTCATTGTACCTACATATTACATTTATGTTTTAGTTACTAGATGTAAAAATGTGTTCTTTTTACAACTAAATAAAAATATACAAACAAACAGCTTATTACTTAGCTATGGCTGCATGAAAAGGGAAGGAAGCATGCCCAAAACCTACTAAAAGCCATGATATAAACTAAATTTGAAAAATACTAATCCTACAAGAATATCTTTTTAAATACTTTTAATTGTTTTATTTTATTTTATTAAATATCCTATTCAGATCATTTTTTTTCCTTTGTCTATAATAGAATTAATTAACACCATTATTAGATTGTAAACATTTAATTATTACTATTACTTAATTTTCATTGGCAATAAGATTGATTCAAAAATGTTATATAATATATATTCTTGAACATTATACTACTGGAAGAGCACCGTCTGCTATAATACAGTAAACTACTAGTGTAGCAGGCAGGGCGTCAAATCAATTTAGTGTTTACTTGCTGCCAAGACTCTCAGCAACAATGAAAAAAGCGTAATTTAATATTGTAAACACTATAAAATTGTAAACTTTGTAACATTGAATAAACATTGAATTGAATTGAATAAACATTGAATACTATAATAAATATATAACCATAACCATAACCATAAAACAAACATTTGACTCATCAGCACTACATGGCCAATTTTGTATTTTACATATTTTTTATCAACAATAACACAGCTGTTGCAGTATAGCAGTGAGTACAAGTGAGATGATACGACAACTCTCTCTTTTACATACAATTTTAATTAAAAGCGAATGATAAATATTTGAGGTACACCGCTTTTGCCATCAGCTTCTACAGCAAGCGTGGTTATGTTTCTTTAATAAAAATAATAATAGTTGGATCATTTGTATAGCGCCGTTTTCGTGAGTACTCACCTCAAGGGCGCTTCACACAAAACAACTTACAGACTAAAAACACTTATTTTACTATTACATACTTATTCGCTAGAGACATGCGAAAAATGGAATTAACATTTAAAACTATAATTGTTGGAAGTGCTAGAAAGAATCTATCTAGGCGGCCCTCGTAGCGCTGTGGGTATGACACTGGCTTCCCAAACCGAGGGTTCCGGGTTCGATTCCTGGTAAGGTCACAATTTAATCTATGTGATTTTCTCAAGTCTGGGTGTTTTGTGGTGTATTTCGCTTCTGTAATTGGGCCTCCAGGCCTGTTGAAGCGTAAAAAAAAAGGCATTAAGGTATTTTCGCGGAGTGCATACTAGGAGTTGGAAACATTACGGTTTGATTCTATAGGTTTTTATCTGATTGTTTAAACAAATGCGTCTTTAGTTGTTTTTTTGAACTATGGTAAGCTGTCTGTTTGTCTCAGTTTATTAGGTAGTTAATTCCACAAATTTGGTCCAGCCACCGCGAAAGCACGGTCACCGAAATTGGTTTTGTGGACGCGATTTACTTTAACTAACCTATTTGTATTAGATGTTGACGCTGAGCGATGTGTTAGTTGTTTGTTATTTGCGGAAAATGGAATGCAGAAGTTGGTACGGGTGTATGTGTGTATGTGTCTCGGGCCACCACAATGTATTAAGGGGCCATGTTGTGAATAGCCTTGAATATTTGAGGCATAACTTATATTCAATCCTCTCTAAACATTTAAGCCAGTGAAGGTTTTGAAGATATTTAAATATATTGAAAATATTAACATAATGATAAAAATACATCAAGATGTATTATATATAGATGTCTCACAGAGAGAAATTTTACAACTATTTATCAAACTATCAGACAGATTTAAAAATAAAAGGAGACAATAATAATCTTTAAAGAAATACTACAATAAACTATGAATTGATGGAATACCTACTGCCAAACTAGAATGTTTGATACTATCACCTCACGACAAACTCTCTAGGACCTTCACACACTACCATATTCTGGAATTCAAGTAACATTCAAGGAACGTCTAAAACAGTCAGAAAGCGACTAGAAAAATCAATAAACTTCTGGAATGTTCGGAAAGTCAACATTTTTGCTATAAATGCGTGTCGTGTCGCGGTCATAATTTTTTGACAGTTTGTTCGGTGCGATATCGGCTGCGAGGCGACGGCCAGGACGGCCAGTCGTGAGATAGTAGAAGTGACAAATACCGGCAAAATAATCGAGCGGAGTACACAAGTGGCGAAATAAACCAGTGCGATTAAATACTCTACGAGCGATAAATATAGTATTACCCAGCGATAATAAAGTGTAAGTACGAGTGATATATTACGGAATAGCGTGTTATTGGAATAGAATAGCAGAGCGAATTAATCAATGTACTCACTTAATACGTCACTTAATACGAAATTAATTCGTTTGATGTGACTTTGTACATTGAATAATTAATTAATTTGAGTTCCATCTCAATTTTTCGTACGTTTCTCCATTTGTTATCGTGTCATGGCTTTCTTTTAATCTCGGCTTTATATTCTCCATATAAATGTACTACTGAAAAAATCAGACATATATTAAAAAAGAGTACAAAATTATCAAAACCAGTTTAGATACAATTAACATATCCTGTAAAGCATGCAAGTGTGAGTGACATCTAAATTAAATGTATATTTTTTGAGCCACTTTTTACAACGCGATGAAAGTTGTTCGAAGTGGTCGTAATTGATAAAAAAAAATCATATCATTATTACCTGGGGGTATATTTTGACTTTTTGTTTTTTAGTAAAATAAGAAAGTTATTTTTCAAACGTCACTTCGATATACCCGTGATTTTTTCCACTGCCCACAAGTGTAACGCAATTATTTAAAAAAAGGATGAATCAATTATTAGAGATATAAGTACCTTTGATATATATTAATTAGCTTTAGTTTAATCGTGAAACAAACTCGAAAGTTTTCATCTACGAGGAACAGCGATAATTTTTTTTTAAATTATTTAAAATCTGGAAGGTCTATGGATAATATTTTACATAATAGTTCGATATAATAATATAATAATTATAAGGACACAAAGCCATTTGTTATAATTGGCTGAGTTTTACTTCTAATTTATTTATTTATTTGAAGGAAAATTAACAGCAGATATATACATTAACAAATATATAAAATAATGGATATTATTAATAAATTACAAGTGTGACGTAGTAAATTAAATTTTTAAAATTATTTTAACAGCGAGTGGAGAGGGTGGAGGGGAATGTGGGACGGGAGTAGAAGGGAAGATAAATTGTGTGAATTGGTTTGGGTGCGGTTGTGTTAATATTGTTTGTTTTATGTCCCTAATCGTTGAGTTAAAAATGTCAATGCGACGATAGTTTGTGTTAAATGAATTTATGGATCTGCAGATAACGGAGTTTTGTTTTGAGTTGGTGTTGCAAAGGAGGAGTTGAAAATTAGGTGAATGTCTGTTATTGCGAGTTGGGATATAGAAAGATATTCGTTGAAGAAGTTCAGGACTATTAACTAGGTTGTGTGATATTTTAAATAACATCGCCGCGTTAGCTATGTCTCTTCGACAAGTTGAAAATCTTCGCAGATTCTTCATTGCTTAAATGAGATATAAACGAGTAGAGGTTTAGGTAACTAAGGAATCTGTTTTGGACGCTTTGGATTCTGTTTTTATGTATTTTGAAATTGTTAGTAGTCAATTGTTTGGTATGTTGCGGTAGGTCGTTGTATAATTTTAATCCGTTACAAATTAGACGTGATTGTCCTGTTTTTGTTTTGGCTTGAGTTATGTGCTAGTTTTGATCCGTTGTAGTGTAGTGTTGATGATTTTCGTTTATTTTGTGTAATCAATGTCTTCGTCTTGTATTTCGCTATTTGCCAGCTTGTGGATGAGTTTTAGTGTTTCGATTTTTGTAGTGTTATCAA